>VWZP01008963.1:2168946-2241391 GCA_013396995.1 Dicaeum eximium | reverse complement strand
AAAAAAAAAAAAAAAAAAAAAAAAAAAGAGGAAAATGCTCTTTCCTTACCTACCTTTATTTGGAAGTAGTGCTGCAAGATTAGCAATGTTCCATTTATTCAATGGCAACTTTATGATTGTATAGGAGGCATATTTCTTGTGGTTCTGGAAACTCAATGGTTCAAGTAAAGTTGCTCTCCCCACATCTCCCTCTTTTTTTCATGACCCTTTAAAGTAATATTTCACTTTGTTCTGGTTTCCTATTATTCATGAGCAATTCTAAATTCTTCACATCCTCCCACAATTTCTGGTTGAATATAGGTTTCACATTGAAGTAGTTCTGTACTTTTTCCTTTCTTGAATGAGCTTTGATGTTATCTGTTTGAGTTTCTCCTGCCATCTGGTATTCTGCACTGAGAACCACGATCCACACTGTTAACTCCTCACTGGTATTTTCTCTTTTTGCATATGTTCAGAGGGACTTCTAAGATGCATGAGAAGTCTACTGGAAAATCATTTGTGGTGGTTCTAATTCCCACATCTTGGGCTTTATGACATTTTGTGCTGGCTTGAGGATGCTCCCCTGTTGAAAAGCAAACAACTCAAAATACGCTTTCCTTTCCCTTTCTCATTGCCAGACATTCCCACCCTCCTCCTGTTTTGCCATGCAGAAGAACCTGCTTTAAGACACAAATCCCACCACATGCACAAAACTAGATGGAGAGGCTTAGTGTTTGCCTTCATGCAGCAATTGGCATTTATTCTCATAAACTTCTCAATTGTTGATGCAGAGATTTTATTGTTGAGCTGGAACATTGGCTCAACTTCAATAACTTGTGTGAAATAGTAAAATATTTCTTTTTCTTCTGAATTCACATTCACTGTGGGGCAAGAGAGAACAGTGTGTGGGCTAAGTGTGGTTTGGATAAAAATGTTCAATACATGTTTTGATTATTTTCCCATTTGAAAAAGGTCTTAGACTTCACTCTTGGGTGCTGCAGTAATTGTAGTTCAGGGCAGAGGCTCATCTATCTATTATCTCCAAATGCAAACTGTTCAACAACTAGGGTGTGTGTTTTTATTGCATATAGCATTTTTATTAAAATGTAGTGTTGTAATAGTATTCCTCTTTCTCCAAGGAGGCTTTTATATATACTTATGTTTATATATATATACACACACACTCTCTTCAAAAATGATTTTGCAATGGGGGAAGAGGTCACTGAGTCCAAAAAGCTAAGTTTTATATATTTTATTCATAAAAACAGATTTGCAACAATTTATTAAAAATTGATCTCATGCAGTATAAGGTTATACAAGAAATTCTTCATTTACATTTTATTCTGGCAGTTCCAGTCTAGTTTAAAGCATTTGTGCACTAACATCATTGGAAAATGCCATTGGGGCACAGCCTCTTCATAAATTTACAGTACATTTTTGCTGCAGTATAAAAGAACAGAAACATTAAATAGCTATATTCACTTGGTTGGTCTTGTTATCTGCAGTAAAGTAAAAAAAAAATGTTATGGGAGAAACTACCGTATCATTGAGACAAAGAATGTACTGCATGGTTTAAACCTAATAAACGTCACACAGTCAGTAGTCACGAAGTTACAGACACACACACACACACACTCACCTCCAATGGTCCGATACTTCTGAATTATTTTTTTTTTTCCTGCTAAGTTGGAATAATATTTCTACAGAGATCTTTGTGTATACATTATATACAATATTGTAATTTTCTCTTTTTAAAAATTAACATTCCTTTTAAAATAAACCAGGCCCTGATGATATTAATAAAGCAAGAGAATACTGTCAACACACATTGAGTGACGACGTCAGTGTTTAGTGCTTAAACAGAGTAATGAGTTCTAGTTTATCTGTGTTTATACTTACATGTTTTTTTTTGTTCTAAAAGCTACAGATATTTCCACAACCTCTCTTATTGTATGTGCCAAGTGAAATATTTTGTGATGCTCCTGATTGTAAGATTCAGATACATATTCATGTTGGTTTTGGCCACTATGAGGTGTGTTTTATTTTTAATGGAGATTTATGCTAGCTTGTCAGAGCTGCAGTTAAATCCCTCAGCTAAGGAACCCCTTCAGCTGTGCTTCAGTCATTGCTGATTTCTAAACCTTTGTATGAATGTCATTCCAAAGGTTTGGTCTGAGGGGCACAAGTGTTGATTAAAGAAAACTGAGAGCCCAGAGGGTGCTTCATGTGTTTTCCCCCCCTACTTTTAGCAAACAGCCCTGGAAGTGAGAGGATACATTTCCAGTCTCTTGGAAAAAGAAGCTGCATGTATGTCTCACCTGTGCCTGCGGGTTTGGCTCCAGAATTGGTCCAGACAGCACACCACTATCGTTCCTCCTAATTACTTTGGTTCAGGGAAAGGAGCTAAAGTATAAAATTCACTGTTTTTTCACAGTCCTTTCAGGAGTCAGGTAAAATATTCTATTGGTAAATTTGATTTGTCCTCTCCTATCGGCTACAACTGTCACATGTACGCAGGTACGAAGCAAACATAGTGTATATTCACATCTGTGTGCCCTGCAGGGTTTGCCTGCAGCAGCAAAGTGCTGTGCCCTAATCCCTCCCTGCCAAGTCCCAGTTAATTTTATTGTAATTATGTGTGACACAATTCAAACAAACTAGGAAAAACAATTCATCCTGTGGCATTAAGACTTTACTACCCATCTGTCCTCAGTTTCCTGAGTTAGCAGCCCTAGGACTTTTTCAGATAGTTTAGTGTGTTATGGTTGGTGGTGTTTATCCTGAAATAGGTGCAGAAACTTTGCTGAAAATGAAGCTGCAGATGGTCAGCAGTCACTACCACTGCCCTGGAGAAGGGTGAAGTGCTCTGCTTGCAATCAGCAGCTCTCCAGCTGGTGGCAACTCAGAGCTGGAGCTTCAGGCTCTGCTCGGGTTACACACACAGCTGCAAGGTAAAGGTGACCCTGCTCACAGCACTGCAGAGTCTCAATGACACCCGAGGAATCATTTCTCACAGTTCTTCTTTCCTACTAAACATTGTCCCTGAAATGAAAAAAAGCAAGACTAACCAGTGCAGAATGTTTCCAGCGATTTAACACAACTCTTGTAAAAATGAGTGTATCTATTCCAACATGGTATAGCTCCACCACTACATTTTCCTTACGTGGATACAGTATAGAATTGCATGTTCTCAGCAGCCACATAAAACTCAGTGACATTTGAGTGTTTTGTTTTTTATTTTCCCCTAGTGTCTTTTTTGCAAGATCCATATATCCCAGCATCCTTGTTGCTAGTAGAAATTTTGGAAGAAACATTTTTCAGTGACTTCTAGGTGAAGAAATAAAAACTCCATGAATAAGGCTACAGATCAAACTCTTTGTGTCCTCCTTTGCTTTTCCACACGAGTTTCGTGGGCACTCCTGTGACAAGGGCCTCAGCAGAAGTTCCTCTGCAGTAAGAGCCAATGTTGCATGTTTGTAGCAGAGTTCTAGGTCAGATGTTTAGTCCAGTCATTGAGTACTTAAAAGCAGTTCAGGAAGCACTGATCTCCCCCTCCTACAGCCCTGAAACCATCACTCGGAAGGAGGGCGGCACATGTCTGTGCCGAGGGCTGGCACTGGGGCTGACACACGGGCTGGCACAGCTGGCATCCACTCCTCCTATGGACGGCAGGTAGGCGTGGTGAAGGATGGGCAGCTGCAAGGACAGCCGGCGCTGTATGCTGCGGGAGAGACAGGGAGAGCAGCGTTAGCCAGGGGCAGGTGGAATGACCACACGGCTGATGTGTGCCCAGGCTGCTCAGAGGGAATTCTCTGTGCTGTGCCCGACAGGGTTAATGCCAAGAGCATCGCGCTCACTGGTGCTGAACTGTGCCACCATGATGTTGTTTTCCCCTTGGGGAATTTTTCTGACAGGTTGGACATGACAGAGGAAACTAAGTGTGCTTTCTCAGCATCCTACAACCTTCTGAAATTCCCAGCCACGTTCAGGTTAATTGTTAGACTGCTGATACCAAGAAAGGGAAAACCTTAAGTTTGCAAAGAGGGTGTATGGCTTGGTGACCCCTCCACCCCTTGCAAGGCGATCTGCTGCCTGCAGAGCCCCACCCGACCCTGTAGACATGCCTGAGGTCACAGAGTGAGTTTCGAGCCACGCATCACAGCACAGGGATGTCAGTACTAAGGATGGCATTTCTGCAACTCCAGCTAAAGCAAGCACAGGTGCATGGCGGGAGGGATTTGGGACTGATGGCTTTTTCCTCTTTTAAGTAGCTCCTCATTAAAGTTTGTCTGTGCTTTTGAGGTGATAGATGCTTTTGAGTTCTGTCAGTCAGTGCTATGGGACTGAGGAGCTGGTCCTCTAAAAGCAGTCCTGCCCAACACCCATACTAAAATTCAGTGTCCCAGAACCCAACAATCCGTTTTTCCAGGTGGATTGACATAATGATAATGGGCATAATTTTTTTTAATGAATACTTAATCATGCTCACAAGTATCCCATCTAAGCCCTTTCCTTGGAGAGGATGGTGCCATGAGAAAAGGGCTCTGCTACTCTTGTGATGTGGATATACCAGCACCTTTCACAAAATCAAAATCCTGTTGAGGTTTGCTAGTGTAAAAGATGTTTTCAGTCATTTTATCATCAGGATGGCTTTGTATTTGGAGACATTCCCCCTTGAAACATAGAGGCATTTTCTAAAGAGAAGAGAGATGTCAAAGTGACTGAGCTGAACTGAAGATTAGCTTTTGGATTTCAGAAAACAATGCCCATAGAAAGCATTGTATCAGTATAATAGAGTTTTAAATTTTTGTTTGCCTGTTATCTGATATAATGACAGTGTATAGAAAGGCCTTTATAAGAGGTGTTTGTTTGAAAGCTAGCCTTTGGACAGCCTTTTTGATTCAAATGATATTTAATTGCTTTTTTGCTTTGTGTTAGGTAGCAAAAACAGATACTAAGGGATCCATTGCACTGCTTGGGGACCAAGCAGTATAGCTTTTAAATTCAAACAGAAAGAAATGTAGTGTTCTCATCTTTAGTTTCTTCACTACAAACTTCTGTTTGTTTATCCAGAGGTGCAGTAGAAGTAGCAGTTCTCTGCCTACCCAGGAAACTCTTTCTCATTTTTTCTCCCTCTCAAACTCCTTTCTAAAGTTTCATGCAATGTTAGTCCTCAGTGATCATTCCAGTGCTGGCAATGCATTCCTGGAACTCAACAAAATCCATTCATTGTTATTTTGCTACTGTGCTCGGCTCTTCCTGGTGCTATCAATGAAGTCATGCCTTGTTCCCAAGGAGTACAGAGGGGGCATGGCTTGATGTTTCCCTGTGCTGAATCCTTATGAGCCTGATGCTGTGGATTGTCATTCTGCCTCTTGTTGAGGGGTCAAATGCAGAATTGCCTGCACTTATTTTCCCACCAGTGGAAATGCTTACTTTGTTCAACTGTTATAGACTTCTCATTAAAGGGCTTTTTGAAGCTACTCCAAGAGAATCCAGTTGCATAATCAAGTGAATACAATTCTTTTTTCATCCATTTCAGTGTTAGCCATACCATGGACAAAGCATGTTTATTTAGCTATGCCAATGGTGGCTGCAGTGGGTGGCAAATTTTGCTTTAACTGTACTTAAAAGTTTACTTTCACTTGAAAACTTGGTTCCTGGAATTGGGGCAGAGAACTGTAGCCCTTGAGACTTGCACACAATTAAGATTGTAGACAAAACTCCTAGAATGAAACACAAAACAAAACGAGTAGCAAAATCCAAACAAACCTGGTATTTTCGCCTGAAGTGAAAGGAAATTTTGTGCCTTGCCTCATTCTTTTTAGGTTTTTTTCCCTTCTTCCTCCACTCCTGCCACATTTTGCCAATGCTTTGGGGGGAACCCTTGGTATCAATACAGGCTGGAGGATGAAGGGATCGAGAGCAGCCCTGCCAAGAGAAAACTGGGGGTGATGGTGGATGAAAAGCTGGACATGACCCAGCAATGTGCACTTGCAGCCCAGAAACTTAATCATATCCTGGGCTGTATCAAAAGCAGTGTGGCCATCAGTATGAGGGAAGTGATGCTGCTCCTCTGCTCCGCTCTGCTGAGACCCCACCTGGAATAATGCATTCAGCTCTTCTTTTAAGAAGAATGTAGACCTGCTGGAGTGAGTCCAGAGGAAGGCCACAGTGAAAATCAGAGGGCTGGGGGATGTCTTCCATGAAAACAGGCTGAGAGAGCTGATGTTTTTCATCTTGGAGAAGAGAAAGCCCCAGGGAGACCTTAAAGCTGCCTTCCAGTACTTAAAGGGGGCTTACAAGAAAGCTGGAGAGGGACTTTTTACAAGGACATGGAGTGAGAGGATGCTGTGTGAGGTTTTAAACAAAAGAGGGTAGATTTAGACTGCATAAAAGTAATTAATTTTTATGATGAGGGTGGTGAAAAGAGCCACAGGTGGCTCAGACACCCCATCCCTGGAGACATTCAAGGCCAAACTGGAGGGGGATTTGAACAACCTGATCTACTTGAAGTTGTCTCTGCTCATTGCAGGGGGATTGGACTGGTTGACCCTTAAAGATCCCTTCCAGCCCAAACCATTATATGACTCAAGGAGTTTGTTTCAAGTTGTCCACACTATATAGACATGTATGTGAAAGCATATATATGGCCCAGTATTTTGGAGGGGCAGTGGTTGGTAATAATGGGTCTAGAATCACAGGCAACCATCAAAGGAGATGGAAAGCAAAGATGATTCCACACACAGAGCACTCACTCATCAGATTCTGTGTGAGGGCAAGTGTCCTCAGCTCTGTCCAGAAATACCATTTATGAGGCAAACATAAAATCAGGTAAAACCTTGGCTTCCAATGTCAATGCAGGAACACAATGCACATGTGAATGCACAATACCACAAGGGGGGCCAAGGCATTTGAAATATAGTTTGGTTTTGCTATAGAAAACCACTAAGAAGATCCATTGGTAAGCGGGGGGAGTGAAACAAATTGGTGCAACTGTCAAATATCTGAAGTTCTGTGGGAGTGTGTAAACTGTGTCTAAGCACCCAGGGATTATTTCAGGTAATTCTGCAGTACATTAATATTGATTTTTAGCAAATGCAGGGAAGCTGGAGAAGCTCTAAAAGACTACAGTAAAGCAAGATGTTCTGCTAGCAAGTGAACAAACCATTCTAAACCCACCTTATTTTAATGACACATTTGAGTAAGATCATAGACAGATAGATCACAGATAAACCATTCTCACTGAAGAAACTGAGTAACAAAGACCTGTTCATGCTGAGGTGTATGGCTGCAATGCAATAATCCAGTCACAACCAACTTTTTTGAATGAGAATTTTTTGTTACCACAATTAACATAACTGGCTCCAGTTATGCATTGAAGTTATGCTTTGAAGGTTACAAAAAACTCTGCATATAGATATAGTCTATTATGATGGCAAGTTTCAGTGGGGTCCTGCAAAAATCTGTCATCACCTCTGCTTAGAGATCTGGAAGACTCTGGAAGTTATATATATTGTTGCTGTTAAATGAGAATGGAATAAATTCCAATGGTGCCAAAAATGACCTGATGGATGTAGGTCACGGATGAGAAGGGACAACATGCAGGAATGAAGTGCATAGATGGATGTCTTTCAGGGTCACAGAAGATAAACCATTGAACATGGCCATCATGCAGATAAGCTGACTGATGTGATCTTTAGATAAGCAGGACTGCCCATCAGGAAATATGTGCACTTTGATGCTCATCAAAGCAGATGACTTTTGCCTGAGAGACAACTCATCCTACTGGGAAAAGAATTATATCTATTTTAAACTGGTTCAGGCTGCTCTCTGGACCTGAGATAGGCTGGCATGGTACAGTGTCTATCCACACAGCTAAGCATCCCCCAGGATTGTTGCTGAGCATTCCCTGGGAGAGTACAAACTGATACAGCTGTGCTGGGGAGTATGCTAAGAAATGGGAAATCAAAGTGCCTGTGCACTGGCACTGCTTTGCCTGCAATAGGAGGTGTTAATTTATACTGTGTAGACAGTGTAAACAGAAAAGAAAGCAGTCAACACCCACTTTTTGCTCCTCTTATCTGATGGTCTGACTGGGTATGGAAAATTTTACATGGCAGTGTGGAAAATAAACTGAGTATTGCCCAGCAGGAACTGCCAAGGGAACAGAGACTTGTCTATAGTCATTACCTAGGGGTGCTTTCAGTCATACAGACTGCATTTTCCTTAGGTGCAGGGTTCTAAATCTGAGCCAAGCACAAAAAAAATTGTTTTCCACATTCTGATTGAGACAATGTAAACATCACCCCATCAACAAATGTGAAACAACTTCCTGCAGTACTGCCTGAGGTGTGTGTATACTGTTGTGCCTTTGTGCACAACTGTAGGATAAGAGATCTTACAATGAGTCAAATGTAGCACTAATGGTTAGAAAGAATGAAAAAATCCTGAATCAGCTCTTTTCTGGACTCTCTAAGAGCTTTCATACTAGAAGATACCAGTTGTTATGAGTGCTGACAAGCACAGGAAGCTGGGATGATTCTTTTTCCCACAGCCACTAAAGAGTTAAAACTTCTGCAAGAAAATAATTGTCTTGACATCTTTCTTTCACAGGTTTATGACTAAGAGGAAATATTTTTCAAACTAATGTCCTTGAGATTTGTGTTCTTGAATAAGAAATAAGTTTCTCAGATTGTGTGACTACCTATCAGATACCCTATGAAGTGAAATGAAGACAGAAACTACAGCTTGCCTTTAACTCCTTTTTTTTTTTTTTTGCAAAAATTATACATTTAGCAACCATCAAAGGACAGAAGTGCTGCCAGACAAGTTGAAAAACAAGCCCAGAGGTGCAGAAGGACATCTTAAAGAGTACAAACTTTGAAGAGAGGCAATCTCTTGTCAGAAAGAGGGAAGTCCTGAAGACAGCTATACTTTTCTTCCCTGGCAGACCCACTGTGTCTGAGCAGTGTGGCTCTGGTACCCAAACTGCCAGCTCCTTCTCAGGGAAGGCATTGGCCCCTGGACCTGGCATAGTCACAGCTGTGCAAGTGCTGAATGACACTGTATAGATTTAGCAGGGCTTTATTAATTGCTTTCCATAAATGTCAGAGGCTGTTCAGACTTGTACTGACCCACTCTCCACCACCTTTAGGCAATCTCAGTCTTCTCATCAGTTATCACTAGCCTAGAGGAAGTTCTGTCACCACCAAATATTTTTCTTTTTCTTTGTCTGTATTAAATCTGTATTGAGACAATTGGATTATCAAAGTGTCTGTGTTTTTCTTAGCATCTTTCTTAATGTTAGTGGGCCACATATGGATGAAGCTGCATTCACACTACATTATTTCTGACAAATGGTGCTGAAAAAACACAGGCCTTTAATAGCTATGCATTAAAGCACTCTGCTGACCCCATGAAGTCATGAGAGCTCTCTCAGCAAGAGCCTTGCTTGTGTGAAATTACAAGATATTTCATCTACTGTGGGATTTCTTTTTGGTGCATATGTGGGTGTGAATTAGCTTCTTTACAGGTTTGGGTTGGGTTTTTCCTTTGAGTGCAAGGACAGATTTAGAAATCCACGTGTTTTCCTGCTCCAGGTAGTACAAGACGGGAGCTACTATCTGCAGTCAGGATTGCTGTTGCTGATGTAACGTGACTTATTCTAGTAATTTGTTTAATTTATTCTGTTTTTAAATAAGGTTTTAAATTGCCCAGGAGTCTGACAGCTATTAGCTCAGACACTGATGAAGCGATGCTCGTGTAACCAGGCTGCCGTGGGGAAATGGCTGATCCGGGCACACGCGAGAACGGCGCTTCCCTGAGCTCTGGCCCATGGCAGCTCCTGCTCACCTAGTGGAGCCTAGGACACCAATTTATGGTATAGGTTCCTAGAGAGAAAAGCTGAACCAGAAGACTCTTTCCCCTCTGTAAATCTAGCCAGTGTTTTGTGCCATCCTCTCCTTGTAGCTGCAGCATTGTTTCTAAGGGAAACCACATAGGGCGGGCTTTCCTGTGCCAAAACTCAGGTCCAGCTGCTATGGCAACGTCGAAAAGCCCCCAGGACATTTTTTATTTCTCATTTAGCTTAAGAATGTAAAAGAACAAAATGTCTATGTACACTGTGAACCCCTCTGGCTGGTGTGTGGAAGGACTTGGACTTTTCACAAGACTCATAAGACATTTGTGCACATCGTATGTCCTCTTCTCTCTTCCACACACTTTGGGCACAGCTAATCCTGTAATCCTCTGCAGAAACTTTGGACATCATGCTTGGATGTTTCCAGCAAGAGAAAAGAAGCATGTTGATTTGCCTTTGGAGCACCTTAGGACTGAAAACCCCATATATCCTTTAAGTTCCCTAGGGGTGGTGAGCTGTTGGCAGGGAGACAGGGAGGCACAGTACAACGTTGCTGCCTACTGGTGCTTCAGGAAGTGCCATTCACATTCCCTCCTTGCTGATGTTTCAGGCTCTCTCTGTAGCCCGGGCTGGCTAAAAGTGGGTTACAGTGAAGGTCTTTCCATAAAATAATGCATGGAAGGGAAATACAGACTTTGGTGAAATGTAGTAATTTAAATTAACCTCTTGTCAGCAAGGTAATAATGTATACTTACTGTTCTGGAGAGTTGATGTCTTCTATGGTATCTTTGCTTGTTCTGGAAGGGTCTGATGAGCCCCACTGTGCTGGTGGATTTTGATCAAGATGATTTTTCAAAATGGCTTTCTCACCATCTGGATGGACAATACATTCAAATTTACTTTACTGTGACCAAGTGACCATTTAAAAATAGTTTTATTTTAACTTTTTCCAGATATCCATAATGCCACAAAGTAAACTCATACTATATTCCAATATAGTCTCAAGTTTTGCTGTGAGAGTTAGGTACTCTTCTGTTTTGGATGATGTGTTCCTCCATAGAAACCATCATGAAGAAACAGAAAAGTGACAAAAGTGACATCATGCTCTCTTATCTAGTCTTGGGCTCTGTGAAAAAATAATGTAACCATACTGTTCTTGCAGTTAGAAATGGTAACCTTTTCATAAACCCTCCTTCTTAAGAATTTTCCAAGAAAAACTATAATTTCATTGATGTATAAACCCTTGATACTCTTACACACAGGAAATTAAGTGCTGTCATTTGACTATCTGCTACTGCCATCATTTTCAGCATGGAATCGTGATTCATATCAGTTGCACTGGTCCACAAGATGTCTGCAGCAAGGACAGCTAGTGATGTCATTATGCTTTTTTGTTTTCTGCATAGTGATAACAAAACAGATCATAATTCTTGATTCCCTGGGTGTCCTGGGAGTCCCTGGCTAGCTGTGCTGAAGCCCATGGCATCATCCCCCAGAGAAACATGGGCAAACACAGCCATTTTAAGATCCTTTCTGTTCCTGCCTGCTTTTTCAAAGTCTCTTTCTGTGGTAAGCCAAATAAAATCACATGGAAAGCATCTGAATAATGAGGGCAGTTCACAGTTTTCATAAATAATTACAGAGACCTCCAAATCCATCACCAGCAGTTGTTTGCCACAGAGACAGAGAAGCAGTGATTGCCACAGGCATTGAGGCAGCGTGGAAGAGGAGTCTGAGGTAAATTCTTGAAAAGGGTACTTGAGGATTTGAACATAAGAGTGGGTATGAGGGGAAAAAGCAGGAAAAGAGTGAAGAAGAAAGGAAAACTGCATGAAAAAGCTGGTACATTTTGAAGGGTTAAGCTGCCTTTCTGTTGTACTCATGTTCAGAAGCCCCAAATAATGCTCAGCTCCCAGCATGCTAGGAATATATATGTTGTCAACAGGCACTGGGGGGACAAAACAGGCAGCAGAAACACAAACTGAGGAAAGAAGCTGGAAGCATAAATGTTTTGAGGGCAAACCCCAACATCTATAATTGCCCTCCCAGCCAGGTCATCCCTGGTATTATTTGATAGCATTCACTTCCTGCTGTGAAAAACCTAACAAGCAAGCAACAACCAAGTGTGCAGGTGAGGAGGCAACAATGTGCAGACACGGGGATCACTACAGCTCAGAAGAGGAGACAAGATTTTTCACTGATGTTGCATTGAAGAGAAGGATCTGGGTGAGAAAGGAGGTGACCAGGACACATGAAGCTGCTTCGGTTGGGAAAAGAAAATGTCAATGGAAGAGAGCTAAGGAATTCAGTTGTAGCAAGAAGAGTGTTTAAAATTAAGAGATGGCAGGATTCACTGATGGCTTGGGTGTGAAGGGAGTACAGCAAAGAGTCAAATCTGACAGTGGCTAAGATAAGCATAAGATAAGTGAGGTCTCTAATTTCAGGGCAGCCTGAAGTTTGCTGGTGTGGCATTTGCTGTCACAAGAGCTC
Organism: Dicaeum eximium; assembly: GCA_013396995.1. Lineage (NCBI taxonomy): Eukaryota > Metazoa > Chordata > Aves > Passeriformes > Dicaeidae > Dicaeum > Dicaeum eximium. The sequence continues at coordinate 2,229,060 of VWZP01008963.1, read as the reverse complement.
AGTTTTTATTTTCTGTACATTGCATTTCTTTGTGTATCAAGTTTGACGTTTGCATAAAAGTCTTGTGATGTCTATAAACAGACATGTAGAAAAGAACACTTTTTACTTCCGTGATTAAAACCAACATTCAGTCCTGAGCTGATCTAAGCTGACAGTGGAAACTGCTGACTTTTTGATATAGACCAAAGTAAAAAAACTGAGTAACCCTTGTAATTAGGGATGGAAAAGCTCTAAATTTAATTATTTTAGGGTTCTGACTCCTTTAGCCGAGATAAGCAATTTAACATTTTACAAAGCTTCTAAAGACACAATTCTTCATCAAATGATTGGAAAATGCAACTGTTGCTGTTCAGGAGTATGTTATTTAGTACAATAATCTGTGTTTTACACACTAAAGGAGTTTCATGTACTTTCAGATGCACTGTGAGAGAGAAAAGGAGGCGGTCCTTGTCAAAAAGGTGGGGGATTTAGTTTAGAGTAGAGCAGAAATAATATATTCTCTTCCTACTCACCTCTCAACACCAACTGCCCATATATCACCGTGTGTTATTCTTAATAGACTCTTCTACCACTCTTGCAGATGACTTGCCCTTAATACACTGAATAAATTTCTGCATACAAATGCAAGTTTTACTGTATATGTATAAAATACAGACAAAATACAGACACTTTTTCCCCCATTTTCATTTGCTTCTTTCAAAATTAAAAAATAAAAAAGGTAATTCTTATTTGTTAAGCATTTTGGGAGAGGAGTTGTTAGGTTCTTATTTTGCAGCTATGGAAACTAGAATATCTTTATTTTTCATTTACCTTTCATTTAAATAATGAAGAGCAAGATTCTCACTTAGTCATATGCTTCTGGGAACTGGAGCTCAAAGAAAAAAACACTATTGCCATATGCACTTAAAAATCTTAAGGGTTTAGAAAACTAGTTTTATATACGTGAACAACTCATAGTGGTAAACATTTGATGTCCCAGTTGCCCCTGGAAAGTGTCGCAGTGTTTTTGATCCTTTCCCATCCTCTCTCTCTTTCTCTGTCCATCAAGTATGCCGGTGGAAAACGCCCTTCAATCTTAGGGCACTGTCTGCCGCCGCAAATCCTACCCCGTAAATTGCAGCGGGATGATGTAACTACCTTTTAAATTGAAATTACATTAGCCAGAAGCACCTTCTAAATAATTTTCACCTTTGTAGACCTCAAAGCGGAACTCAGAAGTCCGGATAAGTGATGCCTGAGCACTTTCCATTCAGAAAGCTGTCGGGAGAAAAGACAAATCCATCTCGAGGGCCGCAGAGAGCACTCGGCGATGGGCTCATTATAAAACAAAGCTCACTGCCGGCGGTCGGAGAGAGCCAGAAGGCTTCAGCTCGGCACCTCAGCCTACCTGTAGCAGAGAAACAGCTTCCATTGACAAAGCCCTGAGCTGCAAGAGCACGCCTGATGCAGCTGCCGAGGGGCTCAGCCAGGAGGTCACTGCTCCCAGCTGCTCTCCTCTCCCTCTGCCAGGGGTGACCTGTAATCACTGCAACCTCGTGCTGCCAAAATTACCTGGGCAGGCTTAAATTTGCCATGCATATTAACAGTCCTCATTCAGCTGCAGGCAGAAAGCACCAGGTGACTGATGATGCTTCAATTTCTGCCAAGAGTTTAGAAAACATTTTTTTTTTTTAACTAAGGGCTTGTTTTGTTGACGTTTGTACACTGCAACTTTATTGAACATCTTCATCATTACGCTTTAGTGGCAATATTCCTCTGATGGCTTAGAACTGGATGACAGAACTACTCTTCATCCAATATCTTTCAATTCTACTTTGTTTCTCTTTGCTAGAAAGCATATATTATGCTCCACAAAGAAGCAAGTGTGGTTTAATAAGGACTGACAAGAACTGTCAGGGATAACTTTGCTGATTTACTAAAGAGCTCAGGAAACTTTAAAGCTAAAGGGAGATTTTGAAAACCTGCTGTAATTTTTCCCAGTTCTGTTGTTGGACTGTGAAACATGACTAGCCAGTCTCTGTTTTTTATGTGAATAGGGTGTTAAGCAAGTAAACTGAAAGGAAAAATTAAAATGATCACATCGTCTGCTGGGTAATCAGAAAAAAGTTCTCCTGAAGTAAGCACACTGCACAGGCAATCTAAATCATAGCTTCTGATAGTTGTGTTTTGAGAGGAGGATTTTTTAAAAAAGAAAAGCCAGCAAGATTCTGCTCTGGTTTATACTACTTTAAATCAGAAGAAATTCCCTTTGCTACAGATTCATTTCTGTGCAAGAAAGGGCAGGTACTGAACTGCTGATAGGTTGGTCTCCCTATTGAAATAGAAACAAGCTCCAATTTCAGGATTGAATCCATTTGTTAGGCTTCATAGAAACTAGCGTACAACATACCTCTATAAAGAAAGAAACTATATCCTTGCTTCAAAACAGCATCCCTTTAAAAGAGTTATTTCTGAAAGCCCTTACCTTTGAATCTATTTTTCAATCTCAGCCTTAATGCTTGAATTGCATGAACTTCATAGAAGTAATATTTCCTCCATCTATCACAGATGAACTCTGTTTTGCTTTGCATTTGTGAGCAGCATGCCTTTGAAATCTTTTTCTTTGAGCTGCTTTTACATGGGGAAAAACTAACACCAGGAAACATCGGAGTGGGGTGACAAGTGACAGTATGTAGGCATATCTGACATGTAAATGAGTGCTCCCAGTCCATTTACAGCAGTGAGTAAAGATTGCTTTCTGGCTTAAAACAGAGGAGGTTTTCTGAGCATTTAGAAAACATTGCAGAGAGAGAACCTGCAAAAAGGGTTTGCTTATAAGAGGGGACTGTGGCAAGGCTGTCTCTTACTTCTTCTGTATTTCCCATAGAATGGCTGTCATTCCTTAATTTCCCTAGTATGCTACTCTGAAATGCACTGGCCCTTGGCAGAAATAGAGGGAGATTCTTCTGCAGGATTTCTTTTGAGCTTTGCTTTATATGAAACTCTTTCAACCCATGATTTTGTGAATTATGTCACATGGAAAAAATTTCATGTATTAAAACATCAAAAAGGAATCAGTAGAGTAAAATAGTAAGATTCCAAGCACAGCAAAATTATCCTAGCCCCACCCCCCCTTCCTTTACACACCATCACAGTTGAGCCACTTGTCCTCCTTTTTCCCAAGTGTCAGCCTGGCAAACACAATCCTGCCTCCAAGCCTGACTCTTCCTGCTGAACGGCTCTGTTGGTTACAGAGATGGCCTGAGCCAAGCGCTGGCCTCCCCCACACCCCATCCCTGCCTCAAACCTGGCTATAATGTGGCACTGCCACTCCAGCAAGGCCACCAGATCCCACAAATGCCAGGGAGAAGTTAGTGTTGCCCTGTGCACAGAGCTGAGGTCACTAGCTGGCACAGTGACTCAAAGTCCTCCAAGGAATGTAGGAAATGAAGCTAAGGGATGCCCTTTTAAATTCAGCTGGGGAAGCCCTTTGAAGGTTCAAAGCCATAGTCTATGGAGCATGCTAAAAACTGATTGACCACACAAAGCTATGTAGCAGTGCAGCTAAAAAGCCTGCATTAAAAGAAAGCAATCAAGCCATAAACCACAAATCACATTTTCCTAATTGCTTTTCTTACATAGCCAATTGCTGTAGATGTCTCAGGGACATTATGCATTTGTGAACAAGAGTTGAATGTCTCAGATAATATCTCTCTTTAAATGAGATGTACTGAAATGTGCTGTAAAGAAGGAGTCGCTGTGCCAGCAAAGAGCTCCTGGGATATACTAGGAGCTGTTGCTGTTAATAACTAACCAGGAATCCCAAAGTTAAGAAATGCTGCCTGAGGTCAGGCAGATACAGGAGTTCACAGATATATCTACCTGTTCTGGCTAAAGTAATATAGCTTTTGTATCTTAAATCCATCTGTTTGATGTAAATGAGGGTGGTGGGGAAGGAAGAGATGAATCAAATAACCTTCTTTGGCATTTGGCTATAGGAATTAGGATTTTTAACTCTCGGCAATTTTTACAGATCAGAAGTCTACTGAAGTGTAGTAGTACTATGACATTAAAGTTTGATTAGGGCTTGTTCAAGATGCATTGCCTAAATCCCGTTATGATCTGTGAAGAGTGGTGCTCTGAGTTTGTGTAAGCAATAGCAGTGGGGTTACATTACATGCCATTCTCCCTGTGAGCTCCTCCAGAACTGCAAAGTCTTTTATAAAAACAATTCACATAGAAGTGAACAACAAAGCAAATGTGGCAAATTATCTGCTATGATTTTTAGCTCCAAGTCAGCTGCTATTCTGAGCCTTTCTCTTCACTGTTTTATTCCCGTTCTCACAGCTCAGATTTTTCACAAGATCAAGGAAGACACAAACCTCATCATCACCTTTAAACCAATATTGGACTTGCTTCCCCAGCTGCACAGTGGGGAAGAGAGAGATGGTCACTTCTAGGTCACGCTAATAGATTATTTACAATTCCGAAGCTTCACTCAAGTACCACCAGGGATGCATAATTTCAACTTTCTGTACTTTCCTTTACTGAAAGCTCATGAAATGCATAGCTACAGAAAGCATAGTCATGTCATTCAGAGTTAGCTTTCCAGTAGCCGTAAGGGCCAGAATTTTTTAAAGTACCATTTAAGTGATGTCTGTTTGAATCTGCACAGAATCAGCAGTGACTCAGCAGCATGAATTCTCCAAAGCCTTGTTATTCTGATTGGAATGGCAAATTTATATTAAGCACATAGGTTGACTATTGGGAATGGGCGCGGTGAGAGAAACAGACGGGAGATTCAGGTGTAGATAAGGGACAGGGAAATGTGGAAAGATAAGAGGCAGGAGAAATGGAATCGAAGGGACAGAAAAAGGCTAGCAGGGGTTGCTAATCACAGTGGCTCAGAGCCTGGAAGAATGAATATTTAATGTCACTTGCGTCAGAATCAGGACACACTATAATACGCACGCGTGGAGGATTTGCCACCAGGTGTGGGACCAAGCTTCCAACACCTTCTGCAAATTGGGATCCAGGTCTGTCTCACTCCCGGGTGAATGGATGCTCTAACCTTTCCATATAAATTTGGACAAGGGAAAACATCTTTCTCCACCTGTCCCACCTTTTGTGTGGAGCTTTATGTGGTAGGTCCATTGAGAAAATTGTGTCCAGCAACTTCAGTATGCAGAATATCTACCCTGTAAATCCCAATAATACATAGTTCCAAGCTACTCTGGACATTAAGGCTTCATGCTTACAGATGATTTTAAATATGTACCCCACAGCAGAAATGTAAAAGCTGGGGAGCTGTACTGGGGGAAAATTAGGAGCAAGGACAATCTTAGATGCTGTAGCTTAAAGCAGCAGTTAGGCATCAGTGTCTTTTGTAGATATAGCCACAAGTAAGTGCAGAAAGGTTATATTTTATCCTTGATTTCTTTGCCAGCCTCCTACTGCTAATGGAGTGCATCTTGCTGTGGGAAGCATCCATCCTAAATTTATACCCAGTGTATTTCTTGAGAATCATTTTTTGTTTCTCATACCCAGACTCAGATGGGCACTTGGCAGAATGCAATGTATCTTTTCTGGCTGAAATATTATTCATGATTTATCATTTTTCCTGGAGCATCTGACATGAGAGGAACATTCTATGTGTTCCTTTCAAACTGCCTCATCCCACTCACTGATGTTAGTTCTTGCTCCTGATCTCAGCCCAATAATCACACGCCCCCAGCAGCTATTTACGTTTTCCTCCTTTCCCCTCCTCTGTTTTTTTTACTTTTAAAAAGGACACTGGGAACTCTCCCTTTTTCTCCTTTTTGCCACAAGTTATACAACCCAGTGTATATCCAGATTTAAAAAAAAGGTGCAAGAAACAGCAACCTTATCCAACCAAAATTTCAATATCTTTCAAAAACATATGTGAACTGTTGCTGTTGTTCTAAAATGATTCTTAAAATTTTTTCATAGGATAACTTCTGTCCCACTTAATCAAGCCTATGATGCCACATCAACAGGAAGCCTGAGCCTTGCAGTGTAACAAATGTGCAAATACACAAATTCTGAACACAGAGCAACCAGTTTTTCACACACTATAGCAATAGTCAGCTGTACAAAGCTATTTGCCAGAAGTCACAAAGTAGATCCATTCTAGAGACAGATATGGAAGGTGGGTGTCCTGGCTTCCACTTTTATTGCACTATGCACCAGATTTTATTGCTTCCCAAAAAGCAAAATGGCTCTAATGGAAGAAATTCTCTTGCATGTATTTCTTCAGGGAGCGATGCAAAAGACACAGGAGAAACAACTTAGGAATATTGGAGTTGTCATTAAATCCTTTTTTATCAGTTCCTAGGGAAGAATTTTCATACATGAGTGGCTTCAATGCTGCATTTAGAATCCAAATCAGCACTGAAATATTTACATGCTTCTCTTTTACGTGCTTGATAGGAGTGTCCAAAAGCAGGATTTCAGCATCCTAGTCAGGCAAGCACATATTAAACTGGGCTTAAAATTCTGTGACTTTCCTCTCTCCATGCAGCACAGAAAATTTGACTTCTGAACATAAGTACACTTGTAAAAGTTTCCCACTTCACCATGTGTATTACAATAGAAGACGTACATACAGCAATAACTACTCAGTGGGTACCATGTAGCTTATTATGTGAATCTCCACACTCTCAGTAATTCAACCAAATATTTAAACTGTCTTACCAAGGTCTGAGTGCTCTGAAACCAGTTCAATGAGATTGCTATTCAAAGGTTTGGTGTGTTAAGCTGCTAATGGATTTTACTAACACTCACCTTTGCCGTCTGTGAAGTTCCGTATACTAAGAATGTCATTAAGGTCCTGATAGTGGTTCTGCTTAATGTATGTTGTTTTCTCAGGAGTGTCCTGAAGTTGCATTGTGACCTCTTCCAAGTCTTTGTCCAGCTGCAAAACAAAGAGTACAATTCCCTCAAAATTCTAGAGTCCTTGCTTCAGGTATCTGCACTGAGGCACAGCCTTCTATAATTAGACTGGAAGGCAGGTGGTTATGCAATTACTACACTGTGACAAATACAGGTTTCTTATAGCACTACTACACTACCTCTAAAAATAATGCTACAAGTAACAAATTCTGTTCAACTGCGATATTGCACACAGGGATAGGAGAGGAATAAGTTTTAGCAGTTGACAGTAGAAGCAATTCAGGTGTACTGAAAAATGCAAAAAATATGGGCATAAGAAACCCAGTCTAAAAACCTCTGAATTATTTATTATCTACATGTAAAATTGTGGCATACATAGCTATAACCATTTAATCCATCAAATTATCGAACATACAGGAGAATATAAGGGAACTATGGCATGTCCAGTCATGTGAGGGACTGCAGTCAACTCTACCAGGAACACAATTTTAGAACTAAGCAGAGCACAGTGTGCTCTCCTCAAAGGCTGACTTGTACTCAATTGTCTACAGCCCCAATAGAAAATGACAAGAAACAAGCTTCCTAATCCTCTTTGTGAACAGTTGTGCCCAGTGTGGTGTCCAGAGTACCAGCATAACTGAAAATTTAAAGTGTTAAATCTAGCTTTATGTTATTCCTTACTTAGCTTTACATTATGTCCTTACTGGGACATAGCAACTCAAACGAGATGAGCCAGAGATGTAGCTGCTAGCCATGGTAGGGCATGTTCCAAATCTCCTTGACGATGAAACTGATTTGGACCCACTGATTCTGGGAATTTAATCCATTTAAGCAAAGTCCAAAAGAAATAGGCAGGGCCCTGCAAGCACTAATGCGGCTGCTCTGATCAGCCTTACCTGTGCTCACCATCATGAGCCTTGTGAGGCACAGGCTGAGATCTTGTGTTAGGAGGCTTAGTAGAAGAAAATTACAGTAGAGTAAAGGAACAAAAATAGCCAACAGGCAGCTAGGCCTTCATTAAAAATTTCAAGGCTCTCATATGAAAGGGACTTGGCAAAGCTGAACTTAATTTCTTTAACAAGGCAGAGATAACTTTTACTTTTTGGACTCTTTGGTAACCTGAGTAAATACCTTATAGTTTTCTAGGCAATTGTCATTACTTAAAATCTGGGCAAAGAAGTAACTGTTGCATTAAAATAGTTTTTCTTCAAGGTATAAGAATACAGACTGGGTAAGAACAAGTTAATTTCTTTATTATATAATCAGTTATGGTTATCTTGTTTCAAAAATTGGGCAGTCTTCAAGACTGGTTTGTCATAGTTTCAGGTCTACTGAGCAAGGATGGCCATAACTATAAGTGTACATGCTATAGCTCTAATGGAATTCATGTACCCCATGCACTCAGCCTTTCCCTCAGCAGGTACAGCAGAAACCACCACCTTTGTGCCAGAAAAGTCAGCTCAAACGTTCATAAAGGTATCTTTCTACCTTAAGAAAATAAGTAATTCTGTTTCATGGAAGACGTAAAAACATGTCTTGCAAGTTTTTGAGCAAACTCTCAGAGAGGTTGAGAAATAACAGCAACAGCAGCCTCAGAACTCAACCATAAACAGGAACAAAGACAGCCCTTAAGTGCCCCTGGGGCTGCGGATCTCTGTTACGCTTGCTCGTAAAGGTTACGCTTCTGGAGCTGTGGAGCTCAGTATGTCCATGTGAAACAGCAGGGTAATTGGCCTGTCACAAATAAATAGGGCAAGTTTAATTCCATTTTGCTACGACACGCTTTCATTTTGTCACACCTGCCACGTATTTGCTGTACTAGTTAGCAATCCATATAAATTGTCTCTTTCCTATGATTTCTAAGGGGAAAGTTAACTTTTTTTCTCTGAAAAGTAGTCAGCATTTAAGCAGCTTGCAGAATTGCAACAAAAAACAATGAAAAATGAGGTGCCTAGGCAGTATATACAGTAAACAATACCTCTGTAATTTTCATTCTCAAGCGGTGGTTCTCTGACTGCAATCCTTCTAGTCGAGATGTGCTGGCCTGATTGACGCTGGTGACTGATGTTGATGTTTTTGAATCTTCTTTCTTTTGATTTTGAGTGAACTGAAACCGTCTGTTCTGTGTGGCTGCATCTGGATTTGTTCGCAGTGTGATGAGCTGAAAGGTTGAAAAGCCTTAAGAAATCCTGTTTTATTTTTGCAGCTATTTATTTTGTATCTCAAAATACTGAAAGGCAAACCAAGAGCTCCTTTTTGACTTTCAAGTATAAAACTCTGGAAAGTGAGCTCTGCTTGCCATGTGCACTACTTGAGATGATTTCTGAATAACTTTATAGAATAGGTTGAATGAAAATGATTATGAGAAGGGAAGCATCCAAAAAACTAGGAAAAAACTAATTCAAAATATATTTATCTGGATTTTAAATATATTAAATATATTTTAATCTTCTATCAAATGTATTTTCCCCCTTCATTGATATGTTTATACTTTCAAAGGATATATTCCTTCTTCAAGAAAAAAGCAATCCACCAAACCCTCCTCTTCCCATGCAGTTTCATCTGAAATTTCTTCTTTCCTACTGTTACAAGTAACACTCAAGCAGTGAGAGACATGAAGCAGGAGTATTAACAGAGAGAACTCATGGGAGATTGCACTCTAGAGATAACAGAAACTTAATTAGTTTTTAGCAACCCAAAATAAACCAAATCTGTTCAAACAAATTAAATAAGCCACTTAAAAAAAGGTTAACCTTAAGCATATTTCATTTAAGCAAATATAAGTAAAATTTAACACTCAGTGACAATGTGAAAATATCACCTCGACATGAGGAGAGAAAGCTACTGCTGTTTGGCAGCAGGGAGAGAGATTCTCAGATTACTTGAAAGAATACAAAATTTATGCTACTTGCCAAGCAGTATACATATTTGTATACAGACAAAGCTGAAGGAGCTCCCTGCCCTGAGAGGATAGGCATGGAATCATAAATCCAAAGGTGTTAAGTTGTCTACAAAGAGAGAACGGGCAATCATTTTGTATGCACAGCCCAGCCAGATTTTGTGGTATAGCTGCATTTTGGAATTGATTCCTCTTATTCTTAAGAGCATGGAACTGTTCTGTGGCTTTGGTGGCACGAAGCAAAGCCCTAACTTCTGATCAATAGAGATCTGACTACTCAGACTCTGCAGATGTGGTCCCTGGCATGCATTTACAGACCAAGGCTGCAGATTGGGATGGTGTTTGCAGAGAATATATTTCATTTTTCAGGTGGTAAAGTAGATGGAGAAGGCTAAGGTGCTCTGTGTCTTCTTCACCTTAGTCTTTGCTGGTAAAACTTGCCTTCAAAAATTCCAAACCTCTAAAGTAATTGAATACATCAAGTTCAGTGAGCCTGACATTCCTCATGCCTGAGGATTAAGGGAACTGGTCCATGTCACCATGAGGTCACTCTCAGTTACTTTTGGAAGATGATGTTTATTTCAAGCAGTTTTTGAGGATTGGAAGAAAGGAAACGTCACAGATGCATTCAGGAGATGTAAGAGAAGAATCTGGGGAAACATCTCCTTGCTGCCTTCACATCAGTCCGTGGGGGATGCTGCAGTAAATCCTCTGGGGAACCATTTCCAAACATATTAAGTGCAAGAACCTGATTAGAAGCAGTCATTGTTGATTTATGGAAGAAAAGTCCTGCCTGACCAACCTGATTTATAGCTGTCTTCAGTGAGATGTCTGGGCTGGTAGATGAGGGTAGAGAGTTATTTTTCTTGACTTAAGCAAAGATTTAACACTGTCTCCCAGAGCACCCTCAAAGTTAAACTGATAAAGTGACTGGGCAAGGGACCACTGAAGTGGATTCAAATTGGGCTGAACTGACAGGCTCAGAGGATTGTGGTAGCCAGTCATTAATGCTGTTCCTCAGTCTGGAAGGAATTTGGTCTGGGCCAACAAGAATCTCCTAAAGCTAGGCAAAGGGAAGTACTGTGTCCTGCCCTTGAGGAGAAATAAACCCCAAGCTCCTAGCCAAACAGCACGAGGGCTCTTTGGCTGGAAAGTACCTTTCCAGTAAAGGCACTGGAAATTGTGGTGGAACATGAGCCAAGATGGGTCATGTACCCTGGGCCAACAGAGGTGGTCCTTCCTTTCAACTCAGCCTAGATAAGAGCACCTGGGGTGTTTTGTCCAGGTTTGGGCTGCCCAGAACAAGAGAGAAATAGGTGTAGTAAAGAAAGCCCAGAGAAGGGACACAGAGATGCTAAAGAAGGTCACAGCCCTTATGATACAAGTAGAGACTGATTATTTAGCCTTGAGATGGAAGACGTTGTGGGGGGATGACATTATTCATGCATATTCAATATATGATGGAAGAGAGTAAAGAAGATAGAGGCAGACTCTTCTCAATGATCTGCAGTGAAAGGGAGGGAGACACAAGCTGAAAAAACAAAATTTTCACTTAAACATCAGAAAAAAACTTTTCCTATTGTGAATGTGCTCAAATACTGGTAGAGATACTCAGAGGAGTTGGGAATTATTCATCTGGAAGCAACCAAGACCCAACTGCTTAGGGCCCTGGCTATCTTGCTGTAGCTGAGCCTTCCTAGAGGGAAGGGTCTTCACTCTCACAATTCTTTGTTTCAAATTAGGCTGGTTTGAAACGAAGGTGTGTCTAAATCCCAGACCAAAAACTACATGAAAATGAAGTTAAATGTGAAAAATGGTAATTACAAAGCTTCTTAAAGCAGCAGGCAGAAGTATTACAAGATAAAAGTTCTGCAATTTGATGTGGTCTAAATTCAAACTGAATATAAGAGAGAAGTATTGCCTTTGAATTGTCTTCACCTGGGAGTTTATAGCTGAAAAATGGGTGTTTTACAACAGGGACGTGGTGTAACTAATTCATCCACATGGTGTGGACTACATTAAAAAGTCCATGGGCAACGTTGTTGGCTCATGCTGTACAAAGAATGAGGTTAGATGAGCTTTTTAATTTTTTTTCCTATATAAAGTCAGTGGAACTTATACCTTGCTGTCTTATATCTGTGCAGTTTCAATTTTCACAAAGGGTCAATGTTGACTATCCTCAGAGCCAATTGCAAATAGGCATAAAACGCTACCAACACAGAAGAGGGATGTTTTAATCCCTAGAACTGATTTTGCCTTGCTGCTCTGTAGGAAACTGGATCAGAATTAATGTGTTAATGCCATTGCAGCCAGAAATGGTATGCACTTGCTGGGCAACTACAAGTGAGCCCAGTGTTCTGTCTCAAAATGGATGGAGTAGAAAAAATGGAAGAGCATAGAAGCTTCATAAACATGTATAAGCTTGTGACAATTACAGCATGAAGAGAGAAGGCATATTAGGATTTTTTCTTTTAAAGTAGTGAAGAGTATGCTGAAAAGTATTATAGACATCTTGGTCCTTAAAAGGATAATTAGACATGGCAGTTAATTTCTAACTGGAAAAATATACATAACAGGTGTTTGAATTCTGCAGATAACTTCTACAAGATACCCTTGAATGCAGAAATCTGTAATAGTTTTAACAGGGTTTGGAAAGTTTTTGATTGGATAACAAGAATGTGTACAGTTGATGTTAATACAATGCAGTATAATGCTATCAACATTTGTACCTTTAAATGGAGAGGGTAATGAGCATTTTTTCCTCCAGTCTCTTTTACTCTTCTATGAGATTTTCCTCATTTTTTTTTTCTGAGGCACTTGGTACTGAACAAGATGGCAATGGACGAAGTGGACATTTAACTGGAGAAGTATAGTAATTGCCATGTTATAAGTAAATAAGATTAGTAGAGCTGACAAGAAAGAAGGGGGAAATGTCATGTTTCATTCCTTAGTGCGTCTACATTGTTGAGTAGTTGCCTACTTAGATTCATAAAAGGCCTGTGGGGTAAAATTGAATTTCAGCACTGTTGACCCAGGAGACTGCTGAAGATTAGTTAAAAGGAATGCACTTTACTCAGTATTGCAGAGAAGTAGTGGCTCTCACCTGGCTTGGAACCACATTACTGCTTGCATCTGTCTGGTCAGTTTAACTAATAAGAAAGTGCAGTCTTCTGGGTCTTCATTATCATCCCCTGTGCTTGATGAGCAACAGGCTTTAGTATTCACCAGAAGTCTTCCTAAGTTGCCAAGATTATACTAATTTACAACATAATTGCTTGAGGGGAGAGATTTGGTGCCTGTCTCACACTAACATCTTACCTAGAAGTACAAACTAGGTAGTGTTGGATGCAATCCGTGGAGTCCAGGTGAGGTGTTGTGCAACCTGTGCAGGAGCAGGCTGAGGGGAGAGTGCTTGCCAGCTGCCTTGCTGTGACTGTGGCACAGCACGGCCAGAGGAGATGTAGGACAATATATATGAGTGCTAGAAGAACTCTCCAGCTGTGAAAACACTCATATGGGCATTGGAAGTGCTGCATTTCAGCCCCTGCTTCAAAATCTATTTTTTGTACCTCATCCAATGATGAATTTTATTGCTAAATATCTAAGCATTTGAAAACCTGACAATAGATGGAAAGAAGTTGGGGACTTCATGCTAGGAGGCTGTGGTTCATGTTTGTATTTGGAGTTAAAAAGAACAGAGGAAAAATGAGGGTAGGGTAATTGGGGTTTAAAATAAGATCAGAGGAAAGGGTTAAAAAAGGAATCAGAAAAGTAATTTCACAGCCTGTGACAAGAGAAGGATGGCAAAGGAGCATGAAAGCAAAGGAGAAAGGGCATGGACAGCATTAATAATTCTCTTTGAAGAGAGTTCTGACATTCTTTGGAGGTATTTTTGGCATAGGAGTTTTAATATGCATTTTCATATAGCTTACCCACTTAAATCTTGTAGTGTTTCAAAGTACACTCTGTTGCCGTGTTTGTGAATGTTCCCTCAATTTAAAACAAAGTTGTGATTCCTCCCTAAGATCCAGAACAAAAATATGACTATACATGTCTGTATGGCTTCTTAATATTTGAGAAGTGAATTGCAAAACTTGCAAAAACATCCTGTTTAGTCAGTCCTGGAGAATGAATTACTTTGCTTTTTTTTTTTCAGATTACAAATCAGCTTCTATTGCTAGTCTGCTATTCTATTGCTAATTCTTCTATTGCTACTCTGCACCTCTAATTTCTTTCAGTGGTTACACTTTGAGATAAGTTTATTAGCTTGTTTCTCTTGCTTCTTTTGCACACATAGCTCTTGGTCCCCCAGCAGATGGGACGCCACTCAGCACCAGAACCTACAGACTACAATTTGCTCAATACATTGAACGTGGTCCAATGAAGAGCCTCTTATAAATACCCACTTGAAAAACCTAAAAACAGATTGTAGAGGCAAAAAGAGCTACATTTTGCCTTTCAAATGTTTCAGACATCCAACTGCACATGTATCTAATTTGGGGTAATGAGCTGTGTTTATGCAAGCCACTTAAAATGAATACAATTGAACATTTTACTTCAAAACACTGAATGCATTCCCTAGTGTTACACGATGGTGTAGGGGACAGAGAAGAAGATTACATAGACTCCATGATTCAGAAGGCATAAAAGGCATTTATTAATAGAAATCCACACTCTTATAAAGAGCACCGTGAACCTAAGGCCTGATTGGTCTTTAGGAAACACTTCTCACACCATTGGTCAAGAAGGGGACAACTCCTTCTTGTAAACATCTTTCACAAACACCAGGTGCGGGGGATAATTGTTTTAATTCTTTCTCTAACTTTCCCAGGCCGAGCCTGGGAGAAGCTGTCTCTGTTATCAGACTAAGAATATCCACACCCTAGTACTTGAGGCTTTGCCTAAATAAGCTTACGTAAAAACCAGTATTCCCTTCATTCAAGACCTGTCATATTCATGTCTAAAGCTTAACTGAGCAAGGGAACTGATCAAGTTCCAGCCTTCTGTAAATAACTTCTCTATTCTTCCAAAAAGACACAATGAACCTGTCTTCAGAGCCCAAATGAGCAAAAGGAAATGAAAGTGTGTGTCTCCCTGTCTGTGCCTCACTCAGTCCTTTAATATACCCATTAAGAAAAACAACTTCAGTGTCAGCATTTGCAGCATACATACAGTTTTCCTCTGAGGTACTGACAAAGCCTATTGTACCACCATAAATGAACACTTAAGAGGTTTCAACACAATCGATCTCTTATCATGCTAGTGAACTAAAAAAGATCTTACTATTTTGTAGGTATAGAAACAGAGATCTTGATTATCTTGTTAGGGTATGTAAGAATCTTAGACTATCCTGGGAAGGGACCCATTGGGATCACTGAAGTCCAGCTCCTGGCCCTGCACAGGAACACCCCAAGGATCACACCAAGTGCCCAAGAGTATTTTGAAATGCTTCTTGAACTGTGTCAGGCTGGTGCTGTTACCACTTCCCTGGATATCCCTTTCCAGTGCCCAAGCACCCTCTGGGCAAAGAACCTTTTCCTAATATCCAAACGAAATCTCCCCAGCGTCAGCTTTATGCCATTCCTTTGGTACCTGTAACTGGTCACCAAAAAGAAGAGGGAAGAGAAGAAACATGGCAGAGTAGACACAGGACCTGTCCCCACTGAATCTCCACTTACATCTCCACTCTTGCCAAAAATTTCCTGAAAGTTTGAAATAGGGACTATTCCATTGAAACTACAGAAAAGAACTTTTGTTTCTCCAGTCACAATTCCAGTAAAAATATAGGCATTAGAAGCTCATGTATTCCCACTTCTGCAAAATGTCATGAAGCTTTGTTTTTCCTTCAGGGTCCAAAGAGAAGTGTTTATAGATGGGCTTGGTTAAGAATTCATACACGTCCCCAGCACTTGAAAAGGTGATAAACACCTACATATTATGTCATAATTAGAAAACAGCAGGAAAAAAAGTCCATATCTGTGCAAAACAAATTCACCTACCTTAGGTACAAACACGAGGCAGAGAGTAATGGTGCTGCAGAATATTATGACTAAAGCAACGATGCAGAACTGCACATTGGGCTGGTCCCGCGTAAGGAATGAAACAGCAGCACCGATAATGCACATTATCCCCACGTTGTACACGCTCATTCCAATGTACTTGCTGTCATTCAGAGCAGGAATGCTGACATTTCGCGTCTCCCAGGCCAGGAAACACCCAAATAACTGAAATGGTAGGAGAAGGAGAAATGATGATAGTTTTAAGAGGAATTGGCTGTCATCTAGAAAAAGCATTAATTTAAAGCAGGTATGTTTTCCAACTTGACAAATATAGGTGATACTACAATTCAGAGATATACACCTACCTATTTCTCAATATCTAATTACCTATGTGATTTGTTTTGCTCACTGGGACAGATTCCTGCTCTAACAAGAGAAATGCGAAACTTAAAATTGGTCCTGATTGGAACAATTTTTTCTAAATGCTATGGTTATCTTTATTTTATAGTTTAAATAATTTTCCAAGACTATCCTTCCTGTTTCTTTTCAAGGATTCCAGTAAAGATATAATGGGCATTGTTTTTTTAGCTATTTTTAGCAGCTGTTCTCAATATACTCTTATCAATCCAGCTATTCATTACATGATTATCACCTACATTAATAAGCAGCAGTGCCAAGATGTGTCCCATGAGAGATAAATATACAATGTAGAAAGTGTCACCCATGTTGTTCAGATTACAATTATAATGTCTTTTATTATAGTGGGAGTTGGTAATGGCCTTTCAATTGCAGTTGTCTAATGATTTCTGGCATAAAACGTTCTTGTGGCAGTTTTTTGTTTGCTTTTTTCCTTTGGTGTATTTTTAAGTTTTAGCCCCTTTGTTATTTGCAATATGCTTTTGCAATTCAGCAGGGGAAAGCCTTTAGTGGAAGGAAGCCATCTCCGTCCCTTGAAATTTAATTAGATTTTTCTGCAACATGAACTGCTGCAGACAATTATTTTCTTCCTCTTGCATTCCTCAGAGGAGTTCTGGCAGTGCAGTAAAAGCCTAAATGAACTCAAGACGCTGAAATAGGAAACACAGCCTACAGTCTCAGCAGAGCCCCCAGGGAGTGTATGGTGCCTTGGGAAGCAGGACAGACAGCAGATGGTACTGAAGGTAAGGACAGAGAGAGGAACTATCACTAAGGTCCAGGACATGGTTTCCATGATTTCTAGCTTTTTTCCAAGCACAGTGCAGGGACAGACAAGAAGGAGAAAGAACAAACGTGCTTTCCCATTGACCTTAGTAGCCTTCCTCCCAGGCCATCACATTTGTCCATTGCCATGTCATGGAGGTAATATTCTCTTTTACACAACTTCAATTTATGTGCAATCCAGGAAATTTGAGGTCAATGTTGATGCCATTTGGGGGATTAATTGCAGTTTTCTAATACAGTTTACTTTCTATTCTTCTGTTTGTTTTTTTTTTTCCTATGGCAAATAACCTGGACTAGAAGAACAGTATTTGGTTAATTGCAGTTTTCTAATACAGTTTACTTTCTATTCTTCTGTTTGTTTTTTTTTTTCCTATGGCAAATAACCTGGACTAGAAGAACAGAATTTGGTTGCCAGACAAGCAAGAGAGAGTAGGGAAATGGCATTTTGGTGTTTGCTCTACAAACTTGGGTTTCAACCCCGGTTGTAGTAACACCAGGACACCAATAGTTCAAGTTTCCTTGATTGTTTGCTTAGTTTTAATCTCAAATAACAATGGCAACAACGCCAACCACTTGTGACTCAGCTGCTTTGCACTCCCACAGGCACTTGCAGGCTGCAGCCACCTACCTTCTCATCCAGGCACTTCCAACCAGGACATGCTGCTGAGCTCCCAGCCCTGCCCTCCCTGAGCTTGTCTGCTGGCTTATTTCATTCCCTTGCCTACAGCACATATGTCACCCTGCCACATGTTCATGAGCAGAGCTGGCTGGGAGGCTTTGGCAGATGAGGCATCTACTCTCAGCCCATGGAGTGTGGCAGGCTGCAGGGGCTTCCCAGTCTGGGCAAGGGATGTGGAACCATTTGCTCCTCCACTTTCCAATGCTGCCATCACTGCTGCAATCCCTACCAAAGTACATTGCCACAGGTGGCCCTTCTCAGCAACAGCAGCAGTAGTTGCCCCTGCAATCCCTACCCAAGTCTTTCCCGGCAACATGCCCACCCTATCCCTCTACATGGTGCTGCAGGAGATGGTCCTGTTCAGGGCACTCTATTGCCTCATTGTTGCAGTCCTACCTCTTCAGTTTAATCTCCTTTAGTAGAACTAGAGCCCACACTTCACTCTGGCCCATTGTCTCTTCTCCTCAACTTCCCAGCAGCCCAAGAATTGCAGGAAGAACTGTACTGGCTGCTGCAGGGAGAGCATGGGAAGGGGATACTCTCAAGGGTCTGTGGACAGCTACCTGGGTCAGCAAGGGGTCTCACCCATTCAGGTTGGGCAGCTGAGGTGAGTGAGCCCCTTACCAAGCTTAGTACCAAAGCAACAGCTCATCCTCTGACTCATTTTCAGAGCAGGAAGGTATAGACTCCTTTTCCGGCTCTGTGGAAGCAAATTGTCACTGTATTCACCTGGGTGCTCGGGGGGGACATACAGTGGTGGTACCTTTTTCCAGGGCACAGACCTGTTCCCCCCAAACCTCACCATCTCAGGGGTCGCCTGTTCTCCACTCCCTGCACTCTTGGTGCTGCACTACTCAGTTCTGCTGCAAATCTACATTTTGCCAGCCCTGAACTGACAAACAGGCTGGTCTGGGCCGAGCTGTTTTGAGGGGTAGAAGGAATCCTTGTCTGTATTTCTACATCACATTTTTAAAGGGATGAGACCCTGATTAACTATGGAGAACATTTCTATCTTCTCATACTATGGTTAATTATTAATAAGATTTTTAGGGTTGTAGGTCATCCCTCACTCTCCTCCACTTCCCCCAGTATGAACAGATTCCATTCCAAAAGGATTATTCTGGGAAAACAGCCAACATGCTTACATGAGGCCAGCACTTATTACAAATAATGGGGAAGAATTTATAGCTGAGGCGGTTATAAAAAGATCTAAAATATCAATTATAATGGAAAAAAGATCATTTGAAGAGTGTTGTGGGGGTTATGGTTTAGCCCATTCTCATTTATTATTGAGGACAGCATGGAAAATAGTTAAATATCTTTCAGATGAAAGGAAGATATATGTTTATTTTTACAATAACTAAAGAAAGCGAGAGGCTCTTGCAGCAAGTGGGTTTCCTCAGAATGAGGCCCTATGAATGCGGGAGCATTGTTTTTAATTTTTATTAGCATTTTGGGTAAAATGCTTGCCTCAGGGAGAGAGATCTTTTCTAGAAGTCACAGCTCATCTTTAAGACTCAAACATGGATAAAAGCTGAGAGTCTTCTGCACCCCGCTGCCAGGGCAGTGGTGATAGCAGAGGTGCTCCTTGTTTGCCTGGTACAGATAGATGCCTGCAGGGATCTGTGGGGCTGGTAAGGTTTCTCCTCTGAGATAAAGCTTTCCTGAGGGAACACAATGCTTTGCTTTTCCTCCACCTGCCCTTCTTATTTTACCCCTTCCTGAGGCTCAAATATATGCACACATGAACGGTTCCATTTTCAGACGGTAAAAATCCTGTAAATCCCTTGGTAAAATCCTGTAAAATGGATTGGTTGAGGAATAGGATGCACACATTGCTAGTGAAAGGTCCAGATTTCTTTGATTCCTTGACAACTTTTGAATATGAGACTTGGGAGCTACAGTTAAAAACACAGACCCATAGTACCTAGTTCAGCTCCTCTTTACTCCTGGTACCTAAACTTGAAACATTCATCTTCCCCATAAAACAAAATTACATTTAAAATTATGCTTGGGGGGGGACCTAATTCTTGAGACTGCTGTGGAATTTAAGGACTATTTGATATTTTTAGGCTGCCTGCCGGCATCTGTCTCTCCTCCTATTGATCCTAGAGGGCTCAAGCTGGTAAAGGCTTCTCAAGACTGTCTGCTGGCTTGGGCTCTCCACAAAATTCATCAGCAGCCATCTTCATCCAAGACAATGATGCTGGTGATGAACATTGCATAGCTTTGTGTTTGGAGAACACAGCACAATTCCAAATTTTGCCTGAGATGTGCTCCCTAACCCCAGGGCAGAGTCTGACTTCAGAAGGAGCTCTCAAACTTCTTTCAGAGCTTCTGGATTTTATGTAATGAGAGAGTCACTGTCTTAATTAATTGGGCACTTGCGTGGGATGTTAGTTCTGATCTCTGCTGAGAATTTTGATGAAACAGTCTTTAGAGAAGGCGTGCATAAATACACATTGGGATGGGGGCAGGCAGCTCTTAGCAGTGCTAAAGTGCTGGATTCAGAGAGGTGTAGCACACACCTGGCCCCACTGCTTTTCACCAGGTACAATTCCCATCCTGAGGCTTCTGATGGACCCCACTCATCTCTGAGGGAGTTTGAATAACTCAGGGCTACACATTCCCCTGTAGAAAGCTGTCATCTAAAATTTAAGGACACCTCAGCCTACTGTCAAGTCTAATTGCCTAATTTTACTCCTTTTTGGATCTCAACCAATGACACTGAGAATGTAGCTAGGAAGGCTTTCTACACTGTTATTCATGAACTTAAAGCCTTCTTCAATTTTGGTGGCCTAATACACACAGCTTCTTCATGTAGGAAGTGCCATAAAATATTGGTTTAGATTTTCTCAGAAGATATGGGCAGCTGTACAGGCAGGATTGCTTTGTTTCATCTTTTGTTTGAGGGTAGGCAGCTTCCATTTGACACTGATTTAGAGTACTACCTTTGCAGCTGTTGGTATGGTAGATTTAGGCTGTGTTGTCAGTGCACCTAAAAAGGCTGTGAGAAAACCACTGTATAAATTTGGGGAAAACAGTATCTGAAGACAACAGGATTGTATCACTGTGATTAAAGGTAAAATAGTGGTCACTAAAAAAAATTTGTATTAAAGTGTTAGAGACTTAACAGGTGTATGAAGAGTATCATACTTGTGTTTACATTCAACAGGAAAACTTTAATTTTAAAAAATCTTGTTCTGACCAAATTTTGATATCCGGGAATACAATAAAAGTGTTTGTAGCTGAAGTACTGGAAAACATTTAACACTGTTTTTGAAAACTATACCAGCAAGTTAATTTTAAATCTTGTTACTGAGAATTACTGCTAAACACAGTAACAACTGCTTAGATCCACAACATATATTGATACAACTAAGTGCCTAATTTGCTATTGGAGTGCACAGACTGTCACATGACAGGAAGGAAATTATTTATTCACCTCCATTGCCCTGTACTGCCCTTAAACCATTTTAAAATGTTTCATTTGAAAGGCATGTCTGCTTAGGTTACAAACAATATTAGGAAAGAAAGGTAGAGAAAATTATACTAAAGATATCTGACAAGAGCAGAGAAATACCAGAGGAAAAATCCCCAGTCTTGTCAGAAGCCATGCTTGCCAATAACTGGGGGATATGGTTTTGGAAAGATCATACATTGGACCAGGCTGCAGCTTTGCAGCTAATTGCTGTATTGTAGCAGCACTGACCCTGTTCACTTGTGGATTGTAGCCCTGCTGTGTCCCACATAAAATAATAAAAGCAAGCCTTTCTTCTAAGATTTTACATCTGGAGATTTTTGTTTGTTTTGGTTTTGTTTCTTCTAGCTAGATTACTGTGAGATTTTCCCTCCTGGCCCCCTTAAACCACGACACTTCTGGACTCTGGCCTATAGCAGGCTGCCTTTCAGCCTACTCAGGTACATTCATTAAATCCAGATCATCACAGACACAGGCACATTTTATTTCAGCGAAATGGCTGGGGATATTTTTCAATAAAAAAAAAAAGGGGATTTTTTTGTTTTCATGTTTTCACTGGAGAATTGTGCAGTACAAAATACTGAGCAGCTTTCAGGAAGATGCATAAAAAAGTGATTTTTTTTCCTTCTTAATTACTTGTACAAAAAGTAAGGTTAGAAAACTGAAAGACAAACTATTCCCTTGTAGGTCTCTTACCTTCACTGTCAGTGCAATCTGATGTTAAACCACTGCTTAGTCCCCTGATCTGCTGTGAGTCAGCTGTGTATTTAATTTTCACAGAGCTGCTCTAGGTAGACATTACTAAGGGGAAGCTTAATATTTCTATTGAGCATTAGGACAAGAGCTAAATATTGATTATAATTGCAAGATATGCATATTCAGCTACTCAGCTGAAGGACTTTCATCTTAAAGGCCTTGGCAAAACCCTTTATTCCCAGTGCAAGACAGAAGAGCAGCTGCACAAAGCTATGAACACTAACAGGCATCCAGATTTCACTTTATACTCCAGCCTCCCAAATCAACAGGTCGATAAAATATTTCCCCCTCTTCCCATTCAGAGTGTGTTTGACTTTTTCCATGAAAATTCTGCTTTGAAACACATTATAGTAACTCAGTTGAAACAAATACACAACTGGTCATTAGCAAATATCCATTTGGAATAGCTTTATATTGTCTCTGGCATAAGATTACCACAATCACAGCTCTATAAAGAGGTGAAGCACCTCTGCTAAAAGCCAGTGTATGCTACAGTTTAAATTTCTGCTATACAAAAAAATTATGCCAAGAGACATGTAAGGGACTAATGCACTATCTGCAACATTTCAAAAATATATTTGAAGTTTCCTTATGGTCATATTGGGGAAAAATTTATCCAACAAAACCATATGGAAATGTGGCTCTGGATGCGGAAATACTCTCCATGTTTTATTGAAGAAATAATAAATATCTGGTACCACTATAAACTACTTTCCCCCACCACAAAGCTTAACTATCTTCCTCTCTAATCACTGTAAGATGGGACAGATGGGTCCCACCATATATATGAGTTGGAATAATGCAAGTTAATTGATAAAGTCCTTCTTCTGAGTTCTCTTTTTGATCATGAAGGGAATTAGGAAAGAATGCAAATATATGTGTTAAAAATCAAAGATATTATCAGAAAACAATTGGGAATTTTAACATAATCTGAAAACTATTCGAAGGGGATACACACCAAGTTTATTAATTTTATAAAGTAATTAATTAATAATATGGTTGATATAATCTCATGAGATAATTGGGAGGGACTTGAGAAAATAATCTTGTGCACCCTCCTGCTCAAAAAGCAGGCTCAGATGTTGTTCAGTCCAGGTTGTTCATACTTTTATCCAGTCTGGTTCTGGAACCTTTTAAGGACAATGGCTGATCAAACTCTCTGGGTAAGCGGCTCCACTGTTTCCCTTTCCTTAGTGACAAAAAAAATATTTCTTTACATCCAGCTTTCATTGTGTAAATATAAAATAATAGTAAAATAATAAAAGGAGGGGCATGTGTTCCACACCACAGCTGCACTGTTCATACCCAGCTCCTGGGCTCGACACACACAGAGGGCTTAAGCACCTGGAGCAGTGGTGAGAACTACATCCAACATCCAGCAAGGACAGCCAGACCACCCCTCAGTACCACCTGCAGGTACCTAAATGCTGTCAGTGACCAAGTTTTCTGTTGGGTATTTGCAAAGTGGTGCCTGTCACAGAACCAGCATCTGCTTCTTCTCCTGCCTGCTGAGGCAAGAACACCAAGTGCTGACTGAAGACTGGGCTGCAGGGCACTGACTGGAACCCAAGCTCTAAACCATGGTACCTAACTACTTTTTTGAAAATCTACTTTCAGGTGCATGAAAAAAATGGAACAGTAATGTTTATGTATTAGCCAACAAAGCAAAGGAAGCCATTGGAGAGGGAGAAGGAGTAGCAACAGGTATATTTACAAACAGCAATCAAAACAATTTGTGTACGTGCTGTAAATTACCTGTCCTAAGCTGCACATGTGTAAAAAAGCTATTCTTACCTTAAAAATTGTTTTGGTTGCTGGGGAATGTAAAACAAACAAGCAATAAAATTGGCCAAAGACTGGGCAGAATGTAACAAAAATTAAAAAGAGGAAATTAATAACAATGATTATGAATCAAAGATCTAAAATAGAGATAGTGGAAAGGTAAGTTAAATGTATAGTAGTAAATGAATGGCTAGCAGCATTAACAGAATTCATAAGGATTTGTAAAAATGTAAGTTGAGAAAAATGAATCATAATAACGATTCATTCCTTGGAAGATGACAAATTCAATAGCAATGATGCATGATAAGATATGCTTAACAAGGGGGTTTGTCCTATATTTACATAGAGATGGAAGAGTCCATTCACATCTTGCCAAAACAGTGAAGTGCAGCTTATTCCAGCAGTAAGAGAGAGCTCTTGAAAACTCTGTCAAGACGAGCTGTTGTCGTCACAGAGATCCCGTAACTTACATGCAGCAGTTTTAAGAATTGATTTAGAAGTTGTCTGGACTGCTGGGCTTAATTGTTGATATTTATTGGAATTCTGGCAAAGTTCCACTTAAGACACAAAGAGGCCATATGGGAAAAGAGAAAGTGGAACACCCCCAGTGATTACAGAGCTATTACCGTAATTTCTATACTAAGCAAATTAATGAAATGGCTGACACATGAACTAAGCCAATAAGTGGAAAAAAAAAAGGGATAGCAATATAATTCAAGTTGCTATTATTTTTTTTAAATGAGTTTTCAAGATTGAATAAAGGTAATTACATTCGTGCAGGATACATGGATTTCTCAGTAGTGTTTGTCTTAATACTGCACAGCATCATTTTTTAAATACAGAAGGCTATAAAACCAATACAACAAATTTGAACTGATTGAAATATATGTGATGGAGCTCAACATAAAACCATTAATGAGAAGCTACTAAAAAAAAGGATAGTTTTAAAAATCTTTCTCACTTAAGCTGTCCCAGATATGTACATTTACTTGGAGGAGATAATAACATGGCTGAAATTAATGCAGAGGAAGCAGAGGGGAAGAATGGTAGACAAGTCACAGAAAGATTTTTAGAGAAATCACAGAAATTTGGCCAAATGCAAGGAAATTTGCCTAGAAATAAGTACATCAGGTCATTTTAGAGCAAGAGAGATAACACGTATGCAAGACCCACCAAGTTCAAGACTTGGAAGTAAAACAAATTCAGCCTAGCAATTAGAGAGCTTTAGGAAGCAGAGGATTCTTTAAGACTTGAAATTAAGATTAAACATTATCCCAAGGATATATTTTAGCTGAATTAATATTTTCTTTGACTTCTAAATCAATTACAGAGTTGTGTTGGGCAGTATATCAACTACAGTGAAATGTTGGAATATGAATTGCTAGAAGAAAATCAATTTCTTATTCTTAGTGACATTTATCAAGTCCCAATAATGAATATGCATTATTTTTTTTCCTATCTCAGTCATGAAATACTGGTATTTTCATTCTTGGCAAGGTTAGCTAGGGACAACACATTAAAAACGGTGTATGAAAGTGGTCACTATTACTAGTTATAGCTTAAAACCCCCTCAATTAACACAGGGAAAAAGTAGGATTTCATACAGAGAGCAACAGTCAAGCTCAAAATATAGTTTTGCCTCAAAAGCCTGTTTCTCATTAGCTGAATAACAGGTACCAGTAATAAGATGTCAGGGATACAATGAAACCTCCAATGTTAGTACACCTTGAATCTAATGTTAACTTAAAGCATAATCAGGAAGAGAGGAATTAAACAGTAGACAAGACTAATATGTGTGTGATTTATAAGCAAAGCATTCTAGAAGTCCAGTCTGGTATTGTTCTGGCTGAGGTGAGACAAATAACTCCTACCCCTCAGAAAGATGTTAGTGCATTCTCTCATCACCACCAGCAAATTTAAGATGGTATGTTTTCTATCATCCTTTGGAATACATGAAAGAAAGGTGCTTCTCAGCTAGGTCTGCCTCATCAAAATTCAAAATACTGCAACTGACTGGTTGACATGCAACTGATCTAGTCGACATGGTGGTGTTCAGGCATAGGTTGGACTGGATCTCAGAAGCCTTTTTCAGCCTAATTGATCCTGTAATTCTGTGATGGTCAACATGGTCACATAGACAGACCTCAAACTTGTACTCAGCCTTTTCGGAGCTGAACTTGAGATGGGAGAAAACAGTGAATCCTCTAGGTATGGAGGAACTGGAGAAAACAGTCATTGATGACGTTTGTCATTAAGAAGATTAATAAAATGGTAAAGGCAAAATTTAGGATGGTACTTTTCCTGTTATTCTCTAGTCACCTGAGGAATCTGAATCTAGTAACTGAGAAGCCTTCATGCAGAGTAAGCATTTCCTTACATCCCTTCAGAGGCAATTGAAGAATTGTGAATCTATCTTTCAGAGTTTGCTTACTTTAATGTAAAGGGAACCACTGTATCCTGTTAAGTAATGCCTTCCCTTATTTTGCCATTCCTTGCCTTCCCTGCCTTTTCCTGCCCTTCTGTGCTCTGCCCTACCCTGAGTGATTTATTCACTGCATCAGTGCATTTAAGACATCAGAAAGGACAGTATTGCTTTTACTTCAAGACAAAATAGAAAGGAACTTTTTAGGTTAATCCCATTTTTTATATTCCCATTTTGAGACAAGAGGTCACAGTAAATAATTTTGGCCCAAGTAAAGCCATTTTACCTTAAATCTTGTATGGTGTTGTAATTAACAATACCTCTTTAGTATATAACATGATAAATTAGAGATGTGTTTTATTATTAAAAATCACAGAATTCTGTATTCGTGTACTTGTATTCAATATTTGTATAAAGCTAAACCTTTAAAAAATGATACAGTAACATGAGAAGTTCTGGGGTTTTTTTTTTGTTCTGAAGGCAAAGTATGTGTGGTGTACAGAAATGTCTTTGGTGATGAGATAAAATGCATCAATTCTGTTGTCCTCATATCACTCATTCACTCATCATAGCAATTATTTAAATGATTCAGATGAGTATCTTCCTTTTTAATATGTAGCAATTTGCGTGTTAAGAGGGCACTGGAGTAATAAAAAGTGTGCATTTCACTGGTGGTTATGAAACACCATGTGTCTGAAATTAGTGAGTAATGGCATACATAAAATAAATAAGATATTAGTAGCACTTAAGCTGAATATTATAGACATACCACAAACCAAGAAATTCAATAGAGAATTGAGTATTTTACATATGCAGATATGCACATATATGCACATATTATTGTCTAATAATGTCATGGCATTTGCAAAATAAGCTTGCAAATGACACTTGCAGACTTAAAGAGAGTCACATATCTTGTAGAAAATAGTCTAACATAAATGCTGACAAACCAATCTAGGGCAAAGGACTAGTGAGAACCTAAGCAGTTTAACTACTGTCTAACACTCAAACTTGAAACCTCAAAGAAAGTTGCCTGAGAATGTATATTTAAAATATTTCAACTGAAAACATTGATGAAGTTATTTAAAAAACCAGAAAACCCCTAGCAGTTGTTTGAATTTTACTGTGGCCCCCGTGCTCGCCAATGTCACGGCTCCCAACTTGTGGCTCCCTTCAGGACACAAATTCTTTGCTGCTGTGCTATGTGCCAAGGTTAATGTGCATCCAGAGCCACCCTGAGCTGACCAAGCAGTAAGACATGCTGAGGTGTGGAATCTCTCCTAATTCCTGAGCCCTTTGGAGAGAGCACATATGTCCTAGCTCTTTATTTCCTACTTGGAGCTTCTCTGAAAAGGAGGTATCTACACCAAAAGTTGCCTTCTTTCTTATTTTTTTTTTTCCCTTTTTCTTTATTAAATGGAAAGCTGAGGAGGCTTCCTTTTGTCTAGTAGCTGGAGGATCAGAGCTCCCACCTGGGACCTGGAGACACTTGATGCTAGTGCCTCCTAGCTTGAAGGCTCACCCCAGCAGAGTGGTCTGATCACAATACAACTGTTTAGAATTTACAGAAACAAAACCTCTCATCCCTCCCTGCTGAACCTTGTACTGGATATTTAAAGACTTTTCAGCCTGAAAAAAGCAGCAAGACTCATCAGAGCAGTCATTCATAGGAGAGAGGGAAGCACAGGACTCCAGGCACCAGCAGCCCCTCTGGGCAGCAGCACCAACCATGCTAAGTGGAAGCAGCTGATCCAATATTTCCCCAGTGTCCTAATGAACCAGCATGCTCCAAATGCACAGAACAGATTGACCCCTTCAGGCAGTGTAGACTAGTGGCTATCAGGCTTAGGATCCAGATGGGGCTCAACTTGAAATAGGTGTTCTGCTGGTCAGTGCTGTCCATATCAGATGTTTTCAAAACCTTCAGGCTCAGGAGCTTTTAATCACTAATAGTCACATATACAATTTTTTTTTTTTTTTTAACTATCAAGCCTCAGGGTCGCTGGTTCATGAGGTCTGTTTTAGGTACTAAATCTTTTTATGGAGATGGGCCTCAGTGACAAAAGGGTTATTTTGATTCAAGCCCCAGATTAATCTTGCATCTTATGACTATTTCTCAAACACATTAGCAACTGACAGGCAAACATCTCAGACAACCTAGTTCTACCTTTTTGGAGAACCTTCAGGAATTCAGGTAATTTAACTTCTTTATTTAAAAAGTTGTCTCATTTACAGACCTATCTTTTCACTACTGAATTTCTAACTTCATGGTATATCCATAATATTCAGCTTAAATGCTACTGATGACTTATTTATGTATGCATATATCCACATATTACTGTCTAATGCAGACTAGAACAGATCTGATTGTAGAAGTGGCACTCGAGGCAGTTTTTACTCACTCCCAGCCATCAGGAAAGCAAATACAATTCCATCCATGCCTGTCAGTAAATAGCAGCTTGAAGTCAGTGCTGTGCAGAAGAAGCTGTGCTTACCATCAGCAGCCCTTTGTAAGCATAGACAATCCCCAGCCAAATGGTCATGTGGGAGTTTTCGCAGTGCTCCAGGATTGGTCGGATGGCGATGTCTCTGCCCGCAGGGTCCGGCTGCGAAAAGAAAAGGTGAAATATTTGCACTCAGGTTTCCTTTGCTTCACACCTCAGTGGTACTTAGCCCTATTCCGGTAGATTGAGGATGTGTAGGATACAGATGGACAACTTAATGGTAATTTGTGATGAGAGCAGACCCATGAACCTGCAGAGAAATGCAGTGAAAACCAAGGATCTGAGGAAATGGCTGCTTGATAGCTACTACCTGGTGAGGTCACATCTACTGCAAACCTGAAAGAAAATATCTGCAGTCACTTTATATTTAACAGTGTCAGTCATATTTATCAGCTTTAGGACATCTAGTTTTTCTATAAGGCAAACAGCCTGAAATCACAGGCATGAAAAATAATGTATTTAAATTTCTCTTTCCTTTTATCTGCAGTTCTTGTGTCACTGGCAAATGGCTGATAAACAATGTATGAAACATTGCTGTGTTTCAGGTGGTTTTTCATTGATACCCATGAGCTAAATCAAAGACCATTTACTATGGAAACTATATCAGTAGCTTAGGAGAGATAATAAATCATTAAAAAAAAACCCAACCAAACAAAAAAGGTATTTTATAGCCAGTGATTGCCCATGCAAAATGAAATATTGCTGGAAGCCTTGCAGTTTTCTATTTATTTTGAAAAGGAGACTGTATAATATTGCAGAATCAAGAGGACTTGGAGACTATCAGAACTGTTTGTGTGAAGAAGCAATAACAAAGACTGAGAAATCTGCAAGAACCACCCCTTGACCTACCTACTTTTTTTTTTTAATGGATGGGGGAAAGAAGAGTTGGCACATAGAGAGAAGGGTTACTAGCTACTATGCTGTATACAATTAGAATAGATATTAGGGTCTGGTCAAACTGCTAGACTGCTTGTTAATGATGTACATTGCAAAAGAATACAAGGATCTTGTATGTGATTCTAAGAGAATTTGTTTGAGTTACATACTGCAGAACACTCCTGTTGGCTATTCTGAGATGCATGTACTTACATGTGTTTACAGAAAATGCTGAAACACTGAAAGCTGTTTTCTCCTTTCTACTTTGAAAGGATGGATTTGAGCCTCAACCAAACTAAGATCAACCCAGACGTAGCTTTCTGTACCCGGTTGTCCCAGTGGGCTTTTCAATTTCCCTTTTTTATAACACATGTAAAATGTCTCATGCAGAAGTATAATGATTATTATATAAGGAAAAATAATGTTTTTACTAACTGAAAAGTAGAATTGTACATGGAAGGACTTTGGGGAGATCTGAATAATTTCCTAAAGGTGTTTTTTTGCTTCCCCTGATGATGTATGACTTTTTCTATGTATTTCAGTGGTCACAGCAATAATCTTCAGTTCACTTTCTTCCACTGGTGTTTTTGTATGTGAGGCATTTCCCCTGACCTCATACACAGAAAAAAAGAAAACCCAAACAATCTTCTGCTATGATGCACTGCACAGTGAAAGTATTTACAATTTTCTTTGCAAAGACTTCAGTAGGCAAGACATTACCATTTAAAACCTTTTCCTACCCTGCACTTCTGTAGAAACCCTAAATGGAAAAATAAGGCTCTTGGAAAAAAAGGTGTCCTAAAATAAAATAAGATAAAAACCAAGGCAGCAATATTAAGTCCCAAAGAGCTTATGACTCCATCCTGAAGGTTGTTTATGGCAGGCAAACAACCATTAGCTGAAGAACTGAAATGACTGCGAACATTAAGTGTCATCACAACATTTAAGAAGCTACAAATGTTTATCTGGG
The DNA here is from genome assembly GCA_013396995.1 of Dicaeum eximium. Taxonomy (NCBI): domain Eukaryota; kingdom Metazoa; phylum Chordata; class Aves; order Passeriformes; family Dicaeidae; genus Dicaeum; species Dicaeum eximium. The sequence continues at coordinate 2,198,601 of VWZP01008963.1, read as the reverse complement.
GATCAGTTGAACTACCTCATTCTCCCTGATCAATGACAAAAGCCCAATGCTAAAATTTAGGTGCACTGAAAGCACCTTTTCATGTCAAAGTTACAACCTAATGTGCTTAACATCATTTTTTTCTATTATGTAACAAACTTCACAGGACAAATCATTCACACTGAGCTCTGAATGTGTTACTGATGTGTCACCAGGACTGTGCTACAGAGAAATTTTTCTAACCTGCCAAAAGCTCCATCTCTCATGGTCTGGAATTACAGAAGGGACATAAAATTTAAGGTTTTGATCATCAGAGTGCTTTCCTTTTTATTTTTTCCCTTCACACTGGTGAGTCAGCACAGGACTGTCTCTATGCTTCTCCAGTTCCACATCCCTTCTACCAGGTATTTCTTCTATTTCAGCTTCCCACTTTTCTGAAGCAAGAAAGTGTGCAAACAGTGAGGACTTTCACCTGGTGTGATGGACGATGTCATGTTGTTTGTTTTCCTTGTTCCTGGATTGAAAACTCTAATCACAACTGGACTGAAGGATTCCTCCACTTTTAAGTAACTATAAGTAATTGGAATAATCACCCGTTTTGAGGAATATTACTGAAATGAGAACTCTTATTTTGTTCGTGGCAGATTATATGTTTATATAATTTTATATAATTTATACAATCTCTAATGAAAATTTACTTCAAAACTGGAAAATGTATATCCATTCATTAGTCAAAAGCTCTCTTTTAAAATCCAGGCACAAAAATGATGAGGTGGAAAACATAATTCCTTTTCAAATCCGATCAGAGAGGAAGCATCGTTTCCTTTGTAGGAAGATTGTCAGATTTTATGAGGCGTGATACTTCAAAATTGATGATAATTAAGTAAAATAGTGTATTCATATTTTCTTTGTAAGATAGGAAAATCTTGTGAAGCGCTCTAGGCAGAGCAGGAAAAGAGAGAATAGTGATTGCAGCAAAAGTGTACATGGGGCAGCACTCCTTTCAAAAGACTTTTGAGACCTGCAAGGTAGCAGTATTTTAAACAAAAATTTCCTGAGGTCCTGTGCGCGTAGGGTTAAATGTTGGAAGGTAGCAGTAGTTTTAAAGTGAAAGGATTTTGCTGATTACTTACCACTACTGCAAAATGACATTCCTGCTCTACTGCTTTTAATTTGCCATTCTGTTTCTTCACTGATTTTGCATGAATTAACTAATCATAGCAAAAAGCTGGGTTAAAAAACCATATGATATTTTCTGATGTCAAAAGAATTTTTGAAAACTCTACAATTACAGCTGAATGGGGCACTTGACTGACCTCTCTAATCATCCACCATTTGTGCACTTTGTTATTGCTTTAGAGAGGATGACAACATAAATGCTATCAGTGATTATATATGTACTGGAAATTTGCCCTTTCTTTTTATAGAAAACAATCTGAATGCCCTTCAGATGTCATTCTCAAAAGCCTGAAGACCTCCTGTCTTGTGATTAGGCTGAAGCTTTCCTACCTCTTCTGAAACCTAATAAGGTTTCTGACATCGACATCAATTTCTGGAGTGCTTTCAGCAGTTGAACATAAATAGTTTAATCTGTTCACTTCATACAAGAGTTGTGTATCATCACCAGTAAAATGCTTGTTTTACATGAGATCTGCTAGGTCCAGAAAGCAACCCAAACCAGTAAACAGATTACCCACAGAATGCTGATATCCCCTGTGTGTGTGTGTTTAAACTATTATTAGTCAATTCTGTAGTTCTGTTGCTTTTTCATTTTCTTTGCTCTTCAGTCTTCTGGGAGGGCTGGCAGATCCTTTTCATAACAGGGTGAATGATGGCCTACGTGGGAACTGGCAGAGTGAGAAGTAAAGCTTAAAACTGCCAGGAACCATCAGGGAAATATGATGTTTATTTTATTTTATTTTATTTTATTTTATTTTATTTTATTTTATTTTATTTTATTTTATTTTATTTTATTTTATTCATAAGTACAATTTCTTAGTGGTCCATCAGGCCTCAGTCTCTTCCCAAGATGGGTATGGAACATAAGGTAAATAGTTGCAGCTTCTGTTTACTATGTTTAAAAGAAACTCTGTGTTTCCCACAGTATAGGAAAATGCAGGATCATGCTCTTCTGTCACACTGTTAGAATGGCCTTCATATACCATCCCACTCTGTTTTATCTTCCCTTTAAATGGCTTCAATTGAACTGGCATAATGACTGTATACTACAGCTACTTTGCAGGGTGAATTAGGTATCTCTGGCATCTTTAATTTGGCACATTTAGCAGTCATATGGAGCTCACATGTGATTCCTTGTCTTAAAACTCAGACTTTGCTAAATTAGAAGATTGTTTTTACTTGTTAAATTCACTTTATTTTTTTTCTCACAAGGATAATTATAGTTGGTTTATACTCTGAATTCTGCAAAGGTGTTTCATAAAAGGATTCAAACAGTTTGAGCACGCAGTGTGAAATTGAGAGCCAGGCTCTTAATTACTGATGAAAAGAGAAGGATCAGACACTGTCAACTTTTTGATTACTTAATAATTTGTAGGTATTTTTAGAGCAAAACATGAACAGTGATATGAAGAACAGATTTTCCAGGAAATGGATCCCTTTTGTTTCATGTATTTTTTACTTTGTGCAGTCATACTTTCCATTAATGCAAAACAGGAATGGCAATACTAAGCTAGGGTAGCTTATTTGGAATGTCTTCCAATTAAAAATTTGGTAGGCAACCTAGAGTTATAGGCAACCTTGTTTGTCTTTGTTGATACCTGAGCTTAGGTTTGGGTATGTCACGGATCCCATTTTATGTCACAGAGTATCTCAGCAAAGCACAAAACTATTACTGAATTCTTGCAGTCCAGTGACCAATTTAATTTCCCTTCAATGTTAATTGAGAAGTTTGGGCATTTCTGTAATATTCTAATAATTGAAAGATGAGGTATGAAATGTTTCAGGACAGAAGCTTTCTTACACAGATCTGAATACACACCCCTTGCCTCTGTGACATGAACTAAAGGGTATCTCTAGGTTATCCAAGGGGATTAAAGAGTATTTTCTGCTTAATTCATTTTCTTGTTATACTGAAATCCAGTTCACCACCCCATCTGAGTCAATGGACTGGACTTTAGGCATTGCCTGGCTTCACAAATACTTCAACAATTAAACTATTCCCACAATTCAATATATCAGTATATATATTTATATTGTAACTCCTAAAAAATCTTCATTCCAAGGGGTATTTTAGTATGAGACAGTAATTCAGTAATGGTTAGCTAGCAATCATGACACAACAAAATGACACTTGCTGCAATACCAACATGAGTATCTCCTTTTTTTTAATTCAGTCACTTTTCTCAATTTGGTTTCTAAAGAATGAAGATGATGTATCATGTAAGCCAAGGAAAAAGTACTGATACATTTGGGGGCTTCAAGGATATCGATGTTGCTATTTTACATCCCTCAGGTTGTTACATATACAGAATTCAGGCCTAAATTTCCAAGTGAATGGGACTGAAGAAAGACAGGAAACCGCCCTGCATCCCCCAAATATATTGGAGATAACCACTGTAATTCCAATTATCCCAAAAAAATAAGGCTTGATACAGACACAGTGATATCACTATGCAATATATTTAAAAGAAACCTACTTTTGAGGTCCCCATCTGCCTCTTGTACAAATAATTCCATAAATCAGTCAGCATACATGCTGTAAATTAGTCTGATTTAAAGATGATAGAATGCCAAAAGCGCTATTTATAAACTCTCCTATCATGAATTTGTCCATACATTTATTTGTAGAGAAAATCTCCCATCAGCATTATTTATAACATCACTTTACTTAATGAGTTTTATTTTCCTGTTGTGGTGGTTCATTTTTGTTTAAATGAAACTGTTTTCTGAAAGCCAAAAGGTTCCCAGAGATTTCTTGCTATTTTTATTATTATCATCTCCTAATCCAAGCAGTTTAATTTATTTGCATTAACATAAAATGCAAAATAATAGTTTAGGCTGAGTCAAGAAACCGCTGTGATCCCTGCAAACAATCACAGACTAGCAAATGAAAAGGAAAAGGCAAAGTGCTCTTGAATCATGGAGAGTTTCAAACAACTGTGACTGAGTCTTCTCACTCTGCACTCAGCCATTGCTTCAGTAGAAATGTTGCATCATATTATTTCCTCAGAGAATGTTGCCCCAGTTGCATATCTAGTGACTGGATAATGAAGTTTTTCTGTGTATGTGCATGGAGACAGAGGGACAAGTGTTACAAAGACCTAACAAAGCACTCTCGGCAGTAGAGCGTGTGGTTTCCTTTGCAGGGAGGGCAGGGGCCAAGACATGTAAGAGAAGTAGGTCAGAAGAATGATGAACTTTGTTACTACCCAGACCCTCTTGCACTGTGCAGATTCTCCCAGAAATGTACAGTTCCTGGTATCAGCCTCACAAGATGAATATTTCCCCCTCCTTTCCTGTGAAGCTGCCCAGAATTGTGGTTCACAACCCAGACTTGCAGTTCCTTCCAGCTTTTTTCCTTTCCTAGCTAGACTTCCTGCTATGCTGAAGGCCACACCAGGCACTCCTTTTGGTGGCTGGAGCAATTCAATGCCTCCTTTGCTTATGGTAATGGAACAGACAGCATTCTTGGGAAGGAGGGCAAAGGCACAAAGGAGAACAGTGGAGTGAAACCACAGAGGACAGCCAGGGACAAACTGTTTGGGTGGCCTCAGCTGGAATCAAGTTAGAGGCTCCTTTTGTAATTAATGTCCTAGTGGGTAGGCTTTGGGTTGTAAGCAAGGATATGACTTACTGCCCATTATGTGGCATTCAGAGAAACTGGATTTAACACTCTTCCTGTAAACAAGCCAGACTTGCACCCAACACCTAACAGAATCTATCACCCCTTGCTTCTTCCTATAAGAAAAATCAGGTCTTCAATTGTGCCCAGTTATTTGGATCAAGGAGGACAACAATCTCACCTCTGCGAATGTCTTATATTTTCTGTTAAGTGGTATAACTCCCTTGATTTATAGATTCTGAAAATATTTATCACTATGCTCATTTGCATTGTAGTGACAACAGAAACAAAAGCAAATGGACACTGACTTAATTTAGAAAGTCAAAAATCCATTCCCTAAGTGGATTAAAAAACATATATATCATGTGTGGGAGAAGTAGGGCTGTATGACATTTTCAGAGGCAAATATCAGCAGAGACCACTGCCACCCTATGCAGGCACTGCTAAATGAATAGTTTCTGGGCTGTAGCAAATAAAAAAGAGATTATTTCTCAACATTAGGGACCATTTTAATTTCCTCTCTTGTTTTTTTGTATTCTCCAAAATGATAAGATGATGGTCCATCAAACTATTGGAAGATTTTGCTGCTATTTTTATGACTGCACTAAGACATGATTGTGGAACTGCTGTAGTAAGGGGAGGTCTTTCCTTTGTTTTCAAAAACTTTGAATAAAATCTTTAATTTCTAAATCCTAAGTCTATCTTAATAAGTATATTCCATAACTTCATCATGATGATTGAAGGAGAAACACCTAATACTCTTCCCTAAATCCTTCTAAAATTAGGTAATTCAACTTCCCCAACACAAAAGCTGCTTTCTCATCAATCAACTCCCAGTTTCTTGTTGACAGTCAAACATAAGGTGCATCTCAATGTACAGAAGTACATGAAAACATTTGTCTTTTGTAAAAATTTGGAAGATTTTTATTTTTCTCCCATCTTGCAACATTAGTAATCTCTCAGATATAAAAATTTTTACATACAATTTTCATGCAAAAAAACGTGTGGATGAATAAATCAATAAAGGTCAGGTCAACAGAAATATTTTGATTACTTCAAAAGATTTGATTTCATTTTGACCTTTTAAAATTGATAACCTTCTTTGATATAACCCAACTCCATTTTGATAGGAAAGGTTATGTTGAATTCAAAAGAGATGTTCTTTAGTTAACAAAGGTCAACAGGAATATTTTAGCACCTTCCTACCAAAATAATTCTGCATAGGGAAACTGACTGACACTAACTTTTCTTATTACAAGTATATGAATCTTATGGCTACTCAGTGTTTTCTGAGAAAAATATCTCAATACTTAACTTAAAGTCTATCATCAGCAACTTGTAAACTTATTAACTTGTAAATCCATGGTCTTGACAAATTATTTCCAAAGATTCACGCTTGCCAGTACAACTGATCCTGTATTAGAGCAGCGACACCAGCGAATGAACCAAACATCTTTGCAACTTTTACAGACATAATTATGACAGCAAAGCTGACAGGTGATTAAGGGTGTACAAAGTATGCCTTTATCCTCAGTAGAGTCCTGTTTCAGCAGTGAAAAATGTAGGCCTAAATAAACTAAAATTACACTTGGGATCTTAAATCAATGTCCGTCCTGCTTTAAAGAAAGACTCTGAAATTAGGCTTAATATTTCATATTTATATTGGCATTACAATTAAATGAGACTGTCTTGCTAGATGTCTCATCTTCAGTAAAACACAGAATATAGATTTTCATATTCATATTTCGAATCCAGTTTGAAATAAAAATCTCCTTTAGAAAAAAACATCCTTTGACAATAAACCTATATAGCTTTTGCTGAGCCAATTGTATTGATTCCAAAAAAAATAGCCCTAATTTTGGTTCTGATGTCTAAAACGAATTATCAGGTTCATTTAGTTCTTACCATGTTTTGTCTACCAAATTGAAAAGCTGCATAACAAAATTTTGGTGCTGTGTTGGTATTTACAGATTTTGACCCAGTAAACTCTTAATGTAGCCCTTGATAAGCTACATCTTGAGCTACAGTGTTTCACTGTAGACATGTTTTATCTTTCTTTAACATGCCTTATTAGTCTTCACTGGACCATTGGACCAGCACATTTCCTGAAATCTGAAGAGTGGAATGGAGTATGCTCAGCTGGTCACAGCTGCCCTACAGACATATCCAGCATTAATGCCGCTGTAACACCCAAGGTCAAGTTAGACTGAAGCGTACACATGTAACCAAAGATGCTGCAAAATCTGTCAATTCTTCTTTTCTCTGTTCTAAATGAAAACAGAAATGTGAAGATAGTTTAAAAGCTATAGAAAGGACAAAAGATAATCTTGAAATCTTATTCACCAAGTATTTCTCTTGATTTCATAGGAATAGTTGACATAAGTGAGAACCCATAAGAGTTGCACTAAGCTACCTTGAAAGCTACATGCCCCCAAAACACAAAAAGAATAGCAGTTACAGGGATTTTTTGATTTTTCCATGACATCTTTCTTCTACAAATAGCCATTTCAGTGTTGCCACTTCTATTGACGTTATTCAGAGCAAAGCAGGTAGTCATGGGAATTTTTTCTTTCTCTCAGTTCAGTAAAACTTTTATGCAACATTTTTCTTAAATAATTTATTTTCTTTCAGCATCTGTCAGACCAGATTTCATTTAACACAAGTCTACCACACACTTTAAATGTTGCAGGTCCTCTGCTCTTTTATACAACCGAAGAATATTCAGTTGAAAAAGCAAGCCAACGTGAAACAAAACCTAGCAACCATAAAATCCACTTTATATTTCCAAATTTTTTTTTTCATTGTTAAACTCTAAATCATATAGAGTTTTTTGTTTGTTTTTGAAGCATATATATGATATATATGTATAGATATATATACATAGCACAACCAGGTAACTCTGAACCTACTCTGCCTTGCAATTACCACACATTCTTGATAATATTAGTACATTTGCTTATTTTTAAGGTGATGTTTCTGTGAATTCTTGCATTAGGAGATCTGGACAAGACAAAATGTTTATTTTTTCAAGCTAGAGAGTTATAGGAAGCATTGATCTGATGTGTTTTCATTTCTTTTCTATAGCTAGATATATAGTGTATATCCATAGCTTTACATTTTTTCTCTTGTCATGAGAACTTGAAGTTATCCTGGTAGATAGAGATGATCTCACTTACAAGGATCTACCCAGTACAGGTATATCACACTGTGTCAGGTGTCAGTAAGTTTCTGGAAGCTGGATTGTTTCAGTATTGGAAACAAAGCCTGTAATCTTTAGTGGACTGGAAGAATTAATTGAGGTGGTTATTTCCCTGGTAAAGTGCTTCCTCTGAATCTATCTGTAATTTTTTAAATAGGGTGTAGTTAGCAATTTTATCATTCCTCCTGTTATTTTTTAGGGATGTCTATTCCACAGTTTTATTTTGACAGGTGAGCATGTGTAATTCTTCTAGAACACTTGCAGAGCTGACGTGAAAGCCATCAATTACTCTTTCTCAGCATAGCCCCTGACAACTTACATTTACACCCAAATTTTCATTTCTGAGATTAAGGCATTGAAGAGAAACAGTAACAGGCTGATGCCTTTGTTCTTGATATGACTTTTCAGAGCCCACTGAGAGACCAGCAGAGGACTAGATAAGCACAGGGAGACAGGCATTATCAGCATGAGGGCAGGAGCAGCAGCACATTTCTGAATAGCTACAGCTGGTGTCAGCCTGGTTTGTCTGACTTGGCCTTCACCTCCTTTGCAGTATTCACCTGCAGCCACTAACCAGCCTGTCACACATTTCAGAACAAACCCTTCTGCCTGAGCTATTGAGCAGTTATTTTGTCACCATCTCCTCTTTAAGGGTGCAGTGTGACAGGACTTTAGGAGAGGCGGGAGGTGTGACCTTCTGACACTTTGCACTGGGCTGTGTGTGGCATTGCTGGAGGGCTCCTTGGAGCAGGACCAGCCAGAACATCTGGGTAAGCAGTAAGGTGTGGCCCCAGGAAATCTCAGTTTTGCTGATGTGCTTTGAGGAGCTGAGGAAACCAACTCAGTAAGGTGAGATGTCTTAGTCCTCTGCTGGAGTAAGTGTTCCTACCATTGAGAAACTGAAGCTTAAGGTGGTATTCACAACTGATCTGAGGCTTGAAAAGGTGTCAGCAGTGACACTTTTTGGTCACTTGAGTTTCTATACAGCAGAGTAGACTTTTGGTAAATTACTCAGAAAGTTAAGTAAGAATTTCACAAATACATCAAGGATAGAAATAAACCTCAGGAGAAATCCTGAGACTGAATGAAATGAGGGAAATACAAAAAACTTCAGAAGACTGAAATACAGAATGTTTTGGCTCAAGAAGACTGTGGGGAAGAAAGGAAGTGGTGGTGAACATTTTTGCCTGCCAAATTAAGAAGAAAGAGAAAAGAGAGGTAATGCAGAAAGTGAACAGGTTCACATGATCCCCCTAAACAGCATTTCCTTCTGTCACCACCAAGTGGGGTATGAACTGACTCAGCATCAATCCCATACATGGTCCCCCAGATAATACATATAAACCAACATATATAAATCAAAAATAGCAAAGAATTCTTTCTGTAGCCTGATCAATGTTAATAAAAAAGTGTACCTTAGTGAAGATTTGTAAAAGTGATTTTTTCTTTTTGAAAGGTGTTTGTGTAAGTAAATGTTTATTTCCATGGCAACAAGGCCTGATGTTCCCACAATCACCTTGACCCTACTTTATGAATACATCAGTCATTCAACGCAATAAATTAAACAATAGCAATTATTGGTTAGAAATGGAAAACTACTTTCTTAGGAAGTGGTTGAAGGCTATGAAATCTACATCTGTATGAATCAGAAACTATATTGAAATTATTATAGGAACAGGAACTCCTATAGAGACAAAATATAAATGTAGTCTTTTGAGCTTGACTTAACAAAATCTTAATTTGAAAAATACCCATCCAATATTATCATCCAGGGATGAATGGACAGGGAAAGACATATGACAGTTTTTCATACACTTATTTATGAATAGACAAGTATATACACCACTGGGCAGTGCTAGGATTTGTTCAACGGGATGAACAAGTGTAAAAATTAGAGTAGACCTTGATTTGGCTAACCTGTTAAAACACAGGGATTTATATGTATCAGATAGTGAATAAGTAGCATGGTTTGTTTGCAAACAATTGAATGATTTGAAAATTTACTGTTTATGAAATTTTGAAAGCACCATCAAAGGTTTACTCATACTATTGTTTTCAGGGAAAAATCCAAATAACTGCTTACCTGAAATTTCAAAATATTACAGTTTTCTATTATATTATATGTATAATATAAAATATGATACATCTGAAAATTACATGAACCCATTCTGTACAGACAGTTTATGACAGCCTTCCTCAATTAAAAAGAACCATACTCCACAAATAATTATTTTCTGTAGTAATTTCAACAAATTGTGGAACAATTGATTAAGTAAAAAGTACCTAAATAACTGAATGTAGTGTTTCATAAGGAGAGTCCCCATTATACAATTTGCATGTTAAATAGTACCTTAGCACTGTATGAGCAAACTCTCACAATATTGCCCTACGCATTTAAATTTTTATGGAGGCATATTAACTTCTTACCGTTCTTTAAATACCTTTTTTCACCTGAAGACATAAAGTCTGTGGTATCTTGATTCCAATATCTGCTAATTATGGCTAAATAAAAGGTTTCAGTTTTCAATGTAGTATTTTTAAATACACTGCTTTCAAGAATTGTATCAAATATAATCATCACAATATGCAATTTGAGTTGACTCACAGGATCATGAATCTAAACATTGAGATAAGCATTGCACATATGTGAATCAAATCAAACCCTGAGGACCAACATCTCTTGTGACAAGCAATAAGAAGCTTCCTCCAGTACTGTCTGATCCATATTAAGTGTGCAAATATGTTCTTTTTAATTAGATAGTATGCAGATGTTATAGTTCAATTTCTATTCCCAACATATTTTCACAAGTATGAGTTCTTGTTCTCTCTTTAATAGGCTTTATGTTTGCCAAAATAGTCTCCAATGAATCCAGTAATGTTTAACTCCATGGTTAAAATAATTTGCCTATGCCATGGGTTACAAAGACACAGCATATTGTTTAGAGACTGAAATCAAATCCACCAGGTACCATTTGTTGCTTCTCAGGTTTTTTTTCCAGAATATTTTACTTAGTGGACAATTAATATAAATAAATACCTGAAATTCCCTGATAGAACACCTGCCTACATGGACATAAAAATATCTTTACTGGCATCTCCTAGGCTCATCTGCACATGTGAATTGCTATCTACAACCCTTAGCTTTCCAGCATTATCTAAATGAAAAAAACAAAAAGAGAAATGATAAATACAGACATGAAGGACATTATTGAATATACTATTTTTTTACCACCATCATGCCATTTTTAAATGAATGATGAACACTCACATCTGTATAAAATAGTGTTTAAAATGGGTGTGAAAGACAAGCAGGTGCAGGCCGTGTTAGCAGAGGAATTTATTTTGTGTGCACGGACAATGGCAAACAAACAAGATATGATGTTATTAAACCTATCCATTAAAGTGGCTGTCCAGCAGGGTTAATGTGTCTTTGCTAAAGGGTGCAAAAGGGTGTATTTTTCTAGCTCTGCAGAGAAGGGCAATTCAGAGTATATTATTGTTTTGGATCCAGCAGCTGTACCTAAAAATTGATTGGTGTAGTTGTTAATTCCTGTCAGGCAGCTGCTCAGGTGGGAAGAGCACCTACTGTAGTTATAGCATGCCTTCCCTAAAGTGAATGGGACTCTTACATTTAATTTTAGTGCCATCAAGATAATGCCTGTGGTTTTTTTCCATTTTTGAACCTAACAGGATCCCTACAACTGCAGCTATGAGTCACCACCTGCAGCACTGCCTGGGCTGGGCACACCTATTCCAAGCCCTCTAGCCTTGTTACCCACTAGTGGAGAGAGCACATCAGGCACACTTTTGGAGCACTTCTGATGCAGTTCCACTGAAAAAGTAAAACTAAATCCCAACTGCACATTCCCAAATCAAAATGCTGATGTAGGCAGGCAGGCAGACAAAGTTCCTTGAGGAGGGAAGCCTTTTCATAAGTGAAGACTTAGATTAAACTGAAAAACTTGATTAATAAAGGTGCCTGTGCATTTGTATGTGTATAGTTTCATACAACATATCTCTGATGCAGATATCTTTTTTTTTTTGCTTTTTAAAGAGGAAATTGACTTTTAAGAAGCTGCAATTTGAAGATTCAGAATTTTTCTTTTAATTTACATTAGAATGCTGAACTATAATTTAACAAGAAGATCAAAACAGAAAGCTGAACCACCTTACAGAAGCTGTCTTTCAAGCATGAAGAGAGATTCAGAATGTTTCTGCAAATTGCAGTCTTCAGGCTGATTAGACATTCACTATGTCAGTGGAGGGGTTTTTTAGCTATACCCTCTCTCTAGATCTGTGTTTTTTATCTTGTGTCAAACAGTGATAGCAAACTGTCAAGTATGGTGAGGGTGGCTTCTGTGTACCACAGCACAGAACACCAGTCACCCTTGGTAGTGCCTTACAGCCATTGCTCCCAGCCTGTAAGTCCCTTGGGCTCCTATGGCATGTGCAGGCACTCCTGGGCATGTGCAGCAAGTCCAGGACTTCCTGAAGGTGATTAGGAGGGAATACACAGAGCCATGTCAAGCTCACAGAGCTCGAGAGCCAACAGAGCTCACAGAGCCAACAGTCTGAGCCCTTAACGAAAAGCTAAACATTTATTTTCTCCCAAGCATTTCTTCTTATGGCCAAAAGAGTGTCTTGTTAGTTAACTGGCAATTTTGGGAGTATAATGCAAAGTGTATACTTTCAAATTCTTATTCTGTGTCAAATTCACACTGCACAGAGAATGGGGGTAAAGGGGTGGAATTTACCCAGTGTGCTTTTCTGTATTTTTAACTACATCTGCTAAAGAACATCCGTAGCTCAGTGGACAGACTGTTGCAGGGACAACAAGATATGAGGCTATTCACATAATTCCAATTTCAGGAAACCATGGAATAGCTGAGGTCAGAAGGCACATCTGGAAGTTATCTTGTCCTCTGTGCTTCACACAGGACCAGCTATGGTGTGATCCACATGGTGTGAGACTGTGGTGCTACCCAGCACCTTCCTAGAAAGCACAGGATACTCAGCTTGTTTGCCCAAAGCTGGCCCAGCTGTAGTGCTGCATAAGAAGACAGGGCACTGATGGCACAATTACCTCAGGCCCACGTTTCTGGCTTGTCCTGAACTTTGCACAGGAATGTTTTCGTATTCAAGTGCAGATTTCGGTCTGCACTCAAAATTAAGTATAGATATGCAAGTGGAATATTGAAAACACAGATCCACAGGAAAAAAAAAATCCCATGTTTTAACTTCTGCTTAATCTTCATGTGTATGTCTTTCCCCCTAACATATGTCTCCAATTCCCAAAGTGATGGGTATAGTGAAAATTTATGCATGCTTTACATTTAATTTAAGCATTTCCATAGCAACTCCTACATTTCTGAATGTTTTATCCCAAGACACAGAATATATTCTTTTCAGAAAAATTTCCCAGGCTGTATTTAGCCACATTCATATATGACTTTCTACAATTTAATTTTCAATGAAAATTACCCTATCATCTACCAGAAGCAAAAATTTTAACAAACAGATTAACTTTTATGATTGCTTTCATCTCGCTCCATGTTTAAACAATTAGTCCTGCATCAAATGGAGCTAATGAAGCCTGGTTTCTCAGAAGCAGTGTTTTTGATTGATAGATGCAGGTATTTTATAAAGTCCAGCTTCGAAGGAACAGATCAAAAGTGCCTCTCCTTTCTTTCTTTCTTTCTCTCTATCCCCCTGGGTCTTTCACACTGGTGCTTTCCTGTCAGGAGAATCTAAAGGCTTTCCAGAGGCCTGATATTCAATCAGTGTTCATAATGACATGATAGATAAATAAAATATATGTATATTACTGTCTGGGAACTTGAATTAATGAATTAATGAATTAATGAATAACTCATTAATGAATTGATGACCCATACTTCTATATCAGTGACCTTAAACTGCTTTTAAAACATCTGGAATTCGACTAGGAATAAAAAACCATCACAGATAGAAGAGGAAATACATATACAAATAGAGGAAAAAAGGAGAAGTATGGGAAATATCTTCCTTGCAAATTTTCAGTTGTTTTTCATCTGCATTTTGCCTTTCTAAATGTCACTTCTGAAAAGGATTCTACAACTGCAGGCATTGCTGTCACAATAGCAAACTTTCATCACATCTGATTCCTGTTCCAGAACCACAGCTGCTACAGCACACATCTCTTACACTGGTATGCCACCCTGAGCATAAAGCAAAAATCTGATGGAGGGGAGGTGAATGAAGCATTCAAATTTGCCATCAGGTTATGCACACATCACCTGCATTTTGTGCAAGCAGGAATGCCTAGGCCAAGAGGTGAACAATCAGGCTTCCCATGCCATCAGGTAATGACCTGAAGCTTTACTTGCCTTATGTGTCACACAAACCTGAGCTGCTCTGCAAACCGCAGCAAAATAACTGAAAAGTAAGTGGTGACACACTTGAATTTGTATCTGGCACATTTCTTCCAGTTCCATCACTTTCATGCTAGGAAGCAAGAGAGGGAGTTAAGAGATAGAAACTCACAGGATCCTGGCAGGCTCCAGGACATATGGACATAACCATCAAATAAATCAGTTAATTTAACCCTAATGCAATTATCTGCTTTAGATGAAGGGTGATTTTAGCTTGCTGGATTAACTTATAACATCAAAAAATTATCCTAATAAGTTTATACCGTTCTAAAGATGATAACATTCTCAGTAGCCCCAGTAGAACTCCAATGGCTTGAGTGGAGCTGCTAGACATAAATTTATTACATAAATGAGAGCTGCTTTCAGTCAGGCAGCAACAATTTGATCTCCAATTAAAAAATTAATCATTAAAAAAAAAAGCCTAGCATTACAATTATTGAACTGCTGTTAGAGGTACAGTGAATGTGCACCTGTAGCACTGAAATGATACTCAGTTTGTGGGTGGAAGTTTCAATAACATTCAAAATTGAAGCTGTTTCCGTGCCCAATCTGTTGTAAGTCACAATGTCCTTAGGAGGGCAGACTATGTGTAAGGCTCACAACAGGAACCTAGGATACTAAATCTCACAACCTAAAGCTCTGCTGTTTATTTTTTTTCTAAAACAGGGTAGTGAGGAGGAGCAATGTCAGGCAGGGATTCGTAAAAACAGAGAACTTCATTAAAGGCATGTGGTAGTCTCAGCTCCTGATCATGCAAACAGAAAGACCAAGGTACTCCAAGAAATGTGATCAAAGCCAGCAGAAAAAATTTGTAAGTGTGCATCCTGTTTTTCCATGTGTTACTAGAGTAAAGAGACTACTACTAGTCTGATATCTGTTTTGAGTCCTCTGATACAGACAAGACTGCAAAGAGAATATCAGATGGAGGAGTGCTCAGCCTGTGAGCCCTGGCAGAGCTGGAAGGGCTCAGCAGTTCAACAGCAAAGTTTAGGCAGTTCCACCCTCCACGCTGCACTTGGCCACTGAAAAGTTAAGAGCTAGGATTTCAGAAGCCTGAAAGGAGAAGTGGCAGCTAGACTGAGGCTGGGTGAATTTGCACCTAGGTGCCTAAGGGACATCTAGGCAATTAAGAATTTAAATAATTTTGGAGTCCTGACCCTGCATTCCCACATACCTCCTGCAGTGCTTTAGCTATTGCTGGCTTTCTCTGAACAATGCACCACCATGCAACAAATACTGTCAACACACAACCACCTTCTGCCATCCCCAGCTCCTTTTCTTCTGCTTCCCTTGCAACCATCAATCTTCTGCTCCAAGGAATTCCCCTGCTTAGCTCTGGACATTTTCCATGTAGCTAATTAGTTTAATTCCATGCATCCCTGGCATTTGTGGACACTTTTCTTGTTTACAATTTCCTTCCTTTCTGGTGGCAGAGGTAAAAATGAAGCAGCCAGGTTTTTAGGAGGATAAGAAAACCTGGGAAGCATCTGAGAGGCTGCCATACCACGCAAGCAGGCCAGGGCAGTTCAGCCCATGGGAGGCTGAGCGACAGGCAATCTTCTACTTGGTGAATGGGAAGGAGAAATAAATCTCTGAGAGAAGGTTGGAACAGTAAAGCTACAGGAACCTGGTAATAATTGCCTGCTGTGTCCAGAGCTCCCCAAGCTAAACAGAAGCTATTATGTTTAACTTCAAAACTACACATATATTCACCCCATCTGAAAGACGTATTTGGCAGGTTAAAATTATGGCCTCTAAATCATAAAAAGTATTGAACACATAATACTGAAGGAAAGATATGGCAGCTGAAGTTAATAAACAGTTGGTAATGTATTGTTTCAGCTATCCACACATAAACTGGTCAAAAGTCACATTGGGACAAAGTTTAGAGAAGTAATTTCTTCACAAATTAAATGACTGCCTCCAGCAAGACCTAGTTCTGAGTACTGAGAGGAAGGAATGACTCTCAACCAAAAAATTACTTCAGCTAAGATGAATTTGAGCATTATTATTCTGAAAATATAAAGCCTACGCAGATTACCAGGAGAACAGTCAAAGTTAGTAATTGATTAAATTATTTCAGTTCATGTTTATTTGCATCTCAGTTCTGAGTACTAAGTCGAGAAGCAGAAGTTTTTTGCAGCAGTAACTGGAGTTGAACCTTAAACAGTAATTATAACCAGTTTACTTGAAGGCAGATAGATTAGGAAACAAAGAAATTCCTATCTATGTCTATCATGAAAATTCCAACCCATCTCAAACACAGCCATTAGAAGAAGAAAGAAAACACAGGAATAAACAGGCAATTCTTCTAATTGTTAGATGGAGGACACTTCATGAGACCACTCTCACTAAGGTCAAAGACCTTCAAAACAGAACAAATAAGGAGAGAACTATCAGAGATGCTCAAGGATACATTTACAAAGAGGACAGGAGTGCTGAATTTTAGGGATACATGTTCATTATTCTGATATCACCAGTACCTGTGGCAGGTCAGCTCTGTAGGCAGCACATCCTCGTGACATTTCTGTTTCCTCTGCAAACATTTCTAGTAGGTACCTCAATTTTGTGACTGAGGTGCATGCATGGCACCTCAGGGTATCTGTTCACCTGTAGCTTGTCTTATGATGAGCCTTACCATAAAATGCTTCACAACAGACTGACATGTGGGGCTTGATTTTGTAATTCTGCTTTGGCAGTACCTACCCCTGTGTGAAACACAGCTTGTGGGAAGGGCAGGAAGGCATCCTTTGATCCTTCCTTCCCCCATCCTAACTGTTGTCTATACACAGATGAACTCCAAACTTGCTTCCATTACATCAAATTTGAACCAGCATCTTCCACTTTTTCACACTAACTTGCTGAAGCACAGTGGAGTTTAAAACTTGTACTCAAATTGGGAAGAGAAACATGAAAAAACTGCCACCTCCTTGTGTCCCTTGATGTACAGCTGTCAGCTGGAGGAAAGGAGATGCTGAAATGAGGCACCTCAAAACCTAATTTGGGGTCAGAAATTCTATTAACTAGTGCAAGCACTTGAAAATAGACCTAGTTCTTTGTGTGGCTGAGCAGCAGTGAAAGAAATGGGTATAAAGATTAGGAAGGAGGTTGAGAAATTTTGAGGTGGTGTACTGGAATACAGAAATCACTGGCCATTAAGTGTCTCTAATCCTTTTCTATTTTTGGTCTAACACTTCATTCCACGTTGCATAGAAATCCATCCTGCCAGCAGTTTCACTGTCTTTAAGGAATAAGACAAGTTCAAAATGTGGTAGAAGTCAAAGAAAATGAAACATTTCTTGAAAAATCGCTGTACGACCCAAATAACCAAGAAGGTAATAAAACAAGGAGGCATCAGGGTCACCAACACCCTGAACTGCCATCAACAGATCTCTTCATACTTTAAAAATAAAATTTTCTGCAGTGCTTCCTTGCAGACAGCAAAAGTCTAATTTCTCCTGAAGGGGTGTAATGCTGTCATACATGCACGTACCAGTCACTTTGGGAAAATATTGTGAGAGGGAGATGTACATGGACTATCTACACTGACTATTGGAAATCATCCATTTAATCAACAGTGCCTTAATTTGTTTCCTGAGGATGAAGACAGCTTCTACAGCTAATCCTGACCTTAAGTCCTTAATATTCTAATCCTTCTCATACATGGACAACACTTAATTAGAGGTAAGCTGCATTTGGTAGAATATGAAACTGCTCAAGTATCTGTGTCACCATTCAGTTGGCTGGCAAGAAAAGAGAGAAGAAAAACCATATATTTTTCATAGGAATTTTGAAAGGATGACAAGTATTACCACAAAGAAATGCTACTACTTTCTTATTATGAAGTAATAAAAAACTATATTTTTAACTCTCTTATAGAGTGAAGAAATGATACCCTGAAATAGAGTATTTTACTGCAATTTTCCCACTACTGTTGTCTATAGAAATATGTCCAGTGTAACTTGAAGGAAATAATGATTTTCCCATTTTAGTGGTGGGAATGGTGAAAGACTAAATGGATTATTCAAAGTCATGATGGGAATTATGAGAACACTCAAGTGGACTTAGTTGGAATCCTAAGTATTCAGACCATTATGCCAGTCTCCTACCTTGGTTATCAATAGCTTTGATTGCATTTTGCATCTCACATGTTCCTTGCTGCAAAACACTTTTCCATGGCATCAATAACAATTATTGAATCAGTAACAAGGACAAACTTGGTAGGAAATGAAGCTTCATCCTTACACTTTGATATCGAAAGTGCTTCTGAGAAGTGGGTAGGGAAAAGGAATGACCTACCCAGAAGTGTCATGACAACATAAAAGCAGCATAAACTTCTGCTGTGGTAGCAGAGTTGCTTATTTGGCATAAAGAATTAATTTATTACTGCTAATAAAGAAAAATTCATTTAATTTAAGTAGGCTTTAAATAGAACTTTACAGAAAAAGGTCTTAATTATTACTGTTGCTGTATAGAAGTACAACTTACATTTCACAGACAGGTGTGAATTTACACTTAAAAACATAACTTGTTTAATTCTTTTTCCATTTTTCTAAGGTAACTAATAAATCTGCACTGCATCACAGTAAAGACTAAGGAACTGTCACTGGAGTTAAGACCAACAGCACAGTTAGCTGGAACCTTACTGCCAGAGATGCTTTGCAAAATGTCCAAACTTACTAGCTAACCATAAGAAAATAAAAACTTCCTCCCAAACTACTGGAATTTTCTAGGAAGGAGTGGTAAAACCTTTATTACTTGTATAAAGGTTGCAGGTTTTTTTCTTCTTCAGTTCTTGCACAACTTACTTCAACAGGCTATTTATGCATAGTCTGCAAAGTATACCCTCTTATCTGTTAAAAAGTGTTGATAAAATTAAGACTTTGGCTGACAGTTTGCTGATGTCACATTAGAAGAGTAAATACACTGTTTGGCCTTTTTCACCATTAATTGTTTTTTTATACTACTATCTTACTAGCTCCTATGTATTTTCTGAGCTTTTAGAAAGCATCTGAACTCCTTTATGATTTTTGTTGTACTCCTACTATCTGAGATTTTTCTTATCTCATCTTTCCCATCTCTCTGATCTTGCCTCTGTCTATATTCCACTTTCATCACTGTGTGCCACTGACATCTACCACTCTTATCAGCTATAAAATTGCTCTTCAGAATAGAAACTCTTATATTATGCTTCTCTTTGCTGCTTTTTCCTCAACCCTTTAAGGATTTTCCTCAATCCTTTAAGGATCACAACAATTTAAATATAACTGAAGTTAGGGCCAGCTGTAAGTTTTGCTATGTAAACATTCATGGCTGCTTTTAAACTTATTAAGTAACTATGATCTTCATACTGATTTTGAGGCATTTCATTGTTAGATCAAACGTATATGTATATGTATGTATATGTATATGTATATGTATATGTATATGTATATGTATATGTATACTTACATTTACATTTATTTCAAACCAATGAAGGCAATGAAGGCAATCTGATCTGTTATGTGCTTTTTCAACTAAAATAGCAGAACAAAACCACCATCCTCTGACTTTCACTATTAAAATGTAAGAATCATTGTAACACAATAATCAGTGTAAGAATACCCTCACACTTTTTTTGCAATACAGTAATGATTGCCCGGATCACTGGTTTATGTAGTACATACAAGCTCTATTATTGTGATATATTTTTGATTTAGTATCTTGTGATACTTAAGATGGAACCTGTAAGAAAACCTTTGGAAAATGCATCAGCTGCTCAAACCTGCACAGTTTCAAATTTTGCTGCTCTTCATACTTTTACCCTGGTATTTCTGACAATAAAGTATTTCAGTATATTCTTTAAAGCTTTAAGAAACTTCAAAGCTTTAAAGAAAATATAAAGGACAGGAATTTTTTGATGTTTCTGCGATGTTTGAAAGGAATGGTAATCTTGTATTCTTCCGAAACACCTAAAAGTTATTTGAGGGCAGGCTATTTCAGCTTCTGCTATCCTTCAAAAGTGAAACTCCAAAGGTATCCTCATTGTCTACTACACATTTTATTTATTAGGATTACATTTCTCTTTACACTTCATACTTGAAAGTGGGAGGTTTGTCCTACAAAAGTGCTTGAAAGTTTCTTTTTTCTTCATATATGATTATTAGAGCATGTTGAATACATTTAGTTTCTGTTTTCCACAACTGGATGTAGTGACTCACCCTTTGTGGCTGCTCTTCTCATTTTTGAAGCACTTATTCCTGAAAAGGCTCATATACCGAGGTTATCAGCCAATTATTTCTTATATGCCTGAAAGAACCAGTCATCTTTGCAGAAATGTATCATTTGATCATTTGCTGGAGTCTATGGTACTGTTAGATTTCTTTGAATATTTCGGTTTGGATTTTAATTGGTTTTGTTCATAGATTCTAAATCAATGAATTAAATCCAGGACTATATTCATCCCTCGCAAAAGCACAGATTTACTACTTTAAAGCAGGACTCTGTTTATTAAAAAACCAGAAAAAACCACCAAACCAAAAACCAACATCAAGAACAAGAAACAACCTTCAAGGAGCACTGAAATTAATTTCCCGATACTGTGCAGTTAAAACACACAGAAAAGAGAAGTTATGTTTAGAGCTTGTTTTGCAATCATCACAAATAGTCTGTATTTTAAATATACAACTCAACAGTACATGAGATCTGCAAGCACATCTCATGTAGGATTTTACCCTGCTGGCTGGGGAAGAAGAGAAAACTATGACAGCCACAGCAAATTATTTTGAAGAGCCCTTTCAGACTAAGCACAAACAATTCCACTCAACATGAATCTTACATCTAAATAAAATTCAAATAACTACACAAAAGGCTACAGAGCCTTAGAGATTTAGATTCTTTAAGCTAAACTCTTTAAAAAGAATGGCAGTAGTGGAAGCAACCCCTTTTAGTGCATAACCACTGTTACACAAGGGTGACACACTTCATGAGTTCTTCCTGTCAGAATTTCTTATTTTAATTTTTCCTTCCCAATGACAATGTAGCTGTAGACATTTCCATGCCTATGACAAGGAGAGAAAATAATATTCTCCTGTGGCTCAGGGATCATTATGTGTAATCACAGCAAAGCTGCTTTATCAGAACACATCCAGTTTAGCATGACATTGTTGGAAGTCTCTTGAGATGGCTAAACCTTAGAGGTTTCCTCATGCAGCTCCTCCTGTGTCAGTATTGTGTTTGTTTCTGACATACTAATAGACAATTTTCCTTTCAAACATTGTATTATAGGTTCACAGGAAAATTCTAGACACCTCAGGGACCTGTCTGTAATTTAAGCCCCTGCCCAAAGCAGGGTCAGCAATGGAGTCAGAGCCAGTTACTCATCCAGTCCAGTCTCACAATGGGCAGCACAACCTCTCTGGGCAGCCTGATGTAATACAGGATTGTGCCCCCTGCAAAAAAAGATTCTCATTGTGTCTAGGCCAAGCCTATCACTTCTGTTTGTGCTCATTGTTTCTCATCCTGCCCCATACACTTCCGAGAGGAAGCTCATCTCATCTTCTCAGCATGTCCTCATAGGTGTTGGAAGGCTGGTGTTAAACCAGCCTGAAGCTTTTTCTTCTCAAGGTTGAGCAAGACCTTTTCCCTTAATCTCTTCCCCTCAGGTGAAGTGCTCCAGCCCCTATCATGTTGGTGGCCCTATCCTGAACTTGTTTCAGTAATGAGCTCACAGAGATTTAGCATGTGTTAGTGCTTTGCTTTGACTCTGGAATAGTACAGGAACTCAAGGAAATGGTATTCCAAACAAAACTGCAGTTTTTTTGAATCATTATTGATAAATTGAAATAGAAAATTTCAAATATAATTTGAATTATTTTCAAAAAAATTGACAAGGACATGGAGTGACAGGATAGAATAACAGAATATTCTGTGTTAGAAGGGACCCACAAGGATCACTGAGTTCAAATCTTAAGTGAACAGCCCATATGAACAATAGAAATTTTAATCACATCAATTTAGACATTAACAGCAGGACCACAAACTGGCTCTGTCCTAGATTCTTGATTCATCATATGTAAGATCACATGTGACCTAGTTCATGAAAGAACGTTAATTTTACAGCCTCCATTTAATGTGAGTTATGGTTTTGACAGGTGGATGTAGATGTTTGTAAAATCAGCAATTCTACTGGAATGCTCACGGCGAGTAGCTGATTCTGTAAAACAGAACTGCACTAAAAGGCTTCTGTGTGCAACAAACCAGGTGAAAAGTAGAAAGAAGTAAAGTTTTTTCTGAAGAATATGCCATGGTTTGTACTTTATATGAGACAAAGATTTAAAAAGTTGATGTTCAACTTTGTGTTTGCTGGCAAACACAATTGTTTTTGTCCCATTGTCTTGACAGTGAAAATAGTTATCAACAGTTTATATAATAATTAGAAGCATGATGCAAGGGCATTGTGAATGCACCATCATTTTCTTTGTCCAAGATAATGAGATGTGTTGTTGAAAGACCTTCTAGAAAAAAACAGCAGCTCATGTACTAAACAGAAGAACTACAGCCACTCTGTCACTCTGTCATTCAAATTAGAAATGCCTCTCACATAAAGTATATTAATATGAAAATGTGTTTTTTAAATTAAGGGAAGAAAAATGGGACCAAAAATATGAAAGAAACAACATTTTAAAAACAGAGAAATTTGAAAAGCCTGGGCTGACTTTTGTCTTGCAGGCTGGGTGCTTTGCCTGTGCCTCTGAGGCTGTGCATCCCCTGCCAGGGCACTCACTCAGCCCACACCTGCTCCTGAGACCAGCTAAGAAACAGCTGCAGACAGAAAATGTTCATTAGATCTTTATGGTGACTGAGCAGCGGTGTCAGAGCAGCCAGATGAGTGCAGTGTGATTGATCTGAGGATATGAAGTCCACCTGGTGCTGCAGGAAAGAGGGTGTGGGGGTGTTATGCAGACCTGTACTGAATTAATGCAAGTGAGCTGTAAAGAAGGGGGTCAGGTGAGATGGGGACAGGCTGTGGTACACAACTCACCTCAACCCTGCAAGAAACACTGAATGCCTCACAGAGGAACATAGATAAGTGGTTTTCCAACCTCTCTTGGAAGATAAGAGCTACACTGTCTAGCACACTCAACCCTCTCATTACAGTTCTGTGTTGCATATTTAATTAATTACATAAAGGTGACAGTTTAAAACAACAGAAAAGAGAATTATCATACTTGCTATTGTTTCCTGCAGTGAAATAAAATGCCCCAGACGTTTCTCAGGCTAAAGGATGCTCAACATTCTGAAAGAAGCTTCTGTTTTCCTGAAATACTTGGAAATAAGAAAATTCACTGCCTGAATTTCCAACGCTCTCTTTAAACTCTGATGCAAAATATAGGTGGAGCACTTTCTGACTGCTTTTTTGAAATATCAGTGGGAATATGAGTACTTCAGAAAATAACCCACATTTGGAATGAAGGCTGTAAGACTTTTTGTTAGCTGAATCAAATTGTTGATTTGGATCAAACACCAACATTTATGTGGCTCATATAGATTTTTCTCCCATATTTTCTCCTACTGTGAAAAAATAAAAAATCTTTTTCTCTTAGATAAAATATTGTTTCAGAACTTGTTAAAAGAACAATGCTAAAGAAAGCCTGGACCTGCCAAACAAAAAAGAAAGGGTGAGTTCATTCAGCCCTTCAGGGATTTACAGTTTAGGAGCCCCAAGCTCAGATGTCTCCTTCCCTTGAGGGGATCTGAATTCCCAGTTCCCACCTCCCTGGAAAGTGCCCTGGTGCCACAATGGGCAGTCTGCTTTGCATTTTACCTGTTGAGGAATTTTCTCTGTTATTCGAACCTGTGAGAACCCAGTCAAATCACAGAATCACAGATTAATTTGGGTTCGAGGGCGACCTTTAAAGGTCATCTGCTCCAACCCCTGCTACCCCTGTAGTGCATCCCAGTGCATCAATATACTGTCTACCCAGCAGAAGTCTTGGCACTTGGCTGGAGAATCAGTCTCAGACAGCTCTCTCTCTTTTTCTTTTCTCTTTTTTTTTCTTTTTTAAGGGGGGGAATGTGTAATAATGTTAGTATTTAATAAATAATGAAACAATCTAAAAGGTGAAGAGTGAGGAAGCCCTTGTTTAGAACATATCATGATCTGATTATCAGCACCTCCTCCTCAGCCCACATCCAGCCTTCAGTCTTACAGAGGATGGATTTTATTAGAGCTGAATAGAGCCTTCCACACGGCTCTAAGCCCTGAGACAACAGGCAGACAGAAAATAATTCCCCTTGTCTGGCTCAAGAGTGCATCTGAATGAGGCACCTTTTTTATTCCCAGCATGAAATTATTTGGTGAATTCGGTTTAAATCTATAAGATATTGTGAATTTGTACTTTGAAGTAATTCCCTTTTTTTTTTCCCCTCAAATATTTTGTCCAACTATGAAATGGCTCACTAACAGTCAGACTTCTTCATGAATCCTGTTTGGCAAAGAATAACTACGATTACACAGACACAAAAAGAAGAAAAAAAAACAGCAGGGAAACTTAGGAGGCTACGAAGATTTTGCAAAGAGAAATCCTGAGAATAATAAACAAAAGATTATGGCAAAGAGTATTGTGGGCTCTGTAGGTGAGCCCAGCAAGGCACGGCTGCCAGCCCCCACCAGGTGGCTCTCCACACTGGAGCATAGCAGTTGGGAAAATCCCTTCTCATAGGAGAAAGGGGCTTGTGCTTATGCAAAACACGAAGATTTGCTTCTAAATCTAAGTATCCACCTCAGCTGCTGAACAGATGCTCAGTCTAGGAGATGGTGTGAAAGCCTCACACTCAATTCTTCTGTTTATTTTTTCTGAGTCATTTTTCTGCATCTGGAAGGATTATTCCTTGCTTACTCAACTCTGTATCCCACAGTATGTACAAGTGGGATGTGGGTCTGAGTGTGATGGATGTCTGTCCACTGCGAAGAATAATACAGCAGAAGTCCTGTGCACCACTAAAATCTCAATTAAGCATCATGTAATCTATCCTTTGAAATGTGATTTTTCTTATTGGCTGGAGCTCCTCTTGCTTTAAATCTTTTCTATCTCTACCCATGACTGCTTAAATTGTTTTCACAATTTCTCTGAAATAAAGATCCCATTCCTTAATAATGAAATATATTGTCACTTTATTATGGTGGCAGGAATTTTTAAGATTTTCTTTCCTCACCACCTCTGCATACCTGAGATAACAATGATTATCAAAGTCATCATGCTAAACTGGGTCGTCATTACTGGGTCAGAGTCAGAAAAGGATGCAGTAGAGAAAATCATCTTTATGCACATCCTGCTTTAATTGAAGGACACAGCAGAGTGGCTCCTGTTTCACTGACTTTAAATGACCTTGGTCTTCTTTGCTATTTTAGAGGAAGACAAAGTCCTAAATTCTGCGGGCTTAATTTTTGCATATCTCACAGCATTCATCATCTTTTCCCCTCTGCCTGTTTAACAGCTAGGTTTTTGACATTGAGAAAGAAGTAATGGGGACAGAGTTATGTTTGTTTTCTTTCTCATCCTAATTGTTCATTTTGTATGGATTCTTCATAGTGCTGGCACCTGGACAAAGAAAGGGCACTTTGCAGCTCAGTGTTTCTTCTTTGTGGTATTAACACATAGTCCTCATTTCAATCTTTACAGAGCAGCTGCTTGTAATGTAAAATGTTATCACCACAGCAAGCTAGCAAAAAGAGATTTGTTTACTGAGAAATCAAAGCTATTCTTACAAAAATAGGAATATTGACTGATATTATGGAAGGTCTGCAAAATAAGCTAAAGTGGTGAGTATTTGAAGAGATAATCCCTGAACCAGATCTCAGGTGCTACTCTTTTTTCTCAAAATTCAACCCCAAATTTGATAATTCAGGGAAACTGGAACCTATCCTCTAGGTATAATGTGATACATAATAACTATATATTAGGAGAGAGTATATATTTATAAATATAGTCAGATTTGTTTATTTATTTATTTATTTACTTATTTTAAGAAGACTTCTAGACTCAGTGCTGCAAAGAGGAGCACAAACTGCCTGCAGCAGAAGACCAGTTTCTGGTTTGCCCACTTCTGTGGTTAAAGTTTCCCCACCTTGCTATATTTCACCAGCTGCATCACCAAATCCCATCATTCTGCCATGGTGATGTGGAACACAAGGAAGGTGAAAGTACAGAGGCAATCTCCTGGGGAAGCAACACCATTGCATTCTTCTCCACTCCAGGATGCTAAGAGGGAGGATGTGGCCATGGCAACAGCAAAGGGATGGATGGGGCCTGCCTCCTAGGAAATGCAGGGAAATCCCTGTGCCAAGGAGCACATCTGTCACAGATGGTGGCAGCATGGGCGACCCACGGCTGCTTTCTGCCAGCAGCAGGTGTTCTCCACACATACACCTGAGCCCAGTCTGGAGAAATGCAACTGACAGGAGTTTTAAATACAAAAATTACCTCCCAATACTCTATTCTACCTCAAGGTGCAAGGGCCATAGCAAAATGTGGTGTGTAAAATCTTCGCTTACCTCCCTAGTTTATCTCTACTTTAACTCTAGTGCATTTGGTTGTAAAATATAAATGGTATTGACTTCACAGGCACTTAAAGAAAAGTTTAAATATATATATATATATATAAAATTAGGAGACTACATGTGTCATAAATATAATTAAGGTGACAATGAACAAAACAGCAGTCACTATTGTTTAAGAGATGTAATGAAGTGCAGATTATATAATGTTAGGAATGAGTCCACTTTTAATTTCAAAGATGTATGCCTGTGACAGATAGGTTAATCATGAGAAGTGTCCTGTTAAAATTAACAGAACAAACAAACAATTTTGAATAAAGGCAAATTTTTTAAAGAGAGGAGATAAGAAAGTCAAGAAAACCATCAAAACCATGAAGCTCATGATAACATCATGGAAAATTCAAGGCAGTGGGCTGATCTTTTTTTATTTTCTAAAATCCAACTGGACTTACAGATACATAGCTCCCTTTTTTAATATAACCTGGTATTATTTCTGCAGCCAGAATATAATCACCTTCTACTTTTTTTGTGCTTTTGAATTTGGGGTAGGAACGTACTAACACAGTTTCTGCATTCATTCTTCTTGTTGCTTTGCATTGCCACGAGAAAGAACAGAATTAGAAAAAAACTTTCTGCAATTCTAATGTTGCCAACTCAACAGCCCATGGGGTTCGTGCTCACAAAAACCTCTGGATGTGGGTCAAGTTCAGACTTGCCTCTTTTTGCCTTGAGGCATTTTTCTGCAAGGCTAATTCTATAGGGCAGAAGTGCAGAACATTAGATAGACAGCTATTTTTAGCAATTAAAGACACTATGTTTTAAGAAAGAAAAGAATTGCCATTTTGAGAATAATTGTGCTATGCAGCAAAGATTACACAAATACCCCAAATGTGAAGAAATGGCATATTTTCCATGACAACACTTGTTTTCTGTCCTTGCCAGTGACCACTTTTTATTTTGTATTGTTTTTAGAGATTCTGGAGTGCCTAAAACACAGTTGCACTGTTTTTCACAAAAAACAATTCCAACAGCAGCCTGATGTGAAAGTTCTTCCAGGTTCAGGTTAAACATAAAGCATGCAATATTTTAATAGTGGGAAAGGCTAATTATGTAGGAAACACTGTTTTGTAGTGTGAGCACTATTAGGCAGCAAAGCTTAGAGCAGATTGCCACAAAGAATGAACAAAGCTGGGTTTTGAGCACTTATCAAGTGTTTTTCTCCAATCCCTGCTGCTGCTCATTATATCTCTGGGAGATGTTCTGACAAAAAATGGAGCTGGGGAATTTCACATCTCCAGCCAACAGAGAAGTGTCAGAGAGGCTGATAGCTGTCAATAAAACTGGTATTCAGAGCAGAGCAGAACATGATGAAAACCAAGATACCGATGTGTGGGAATTACCCTTGGTATCCCACAGAAGGAGGTGGAGCAGAGCCCTCCTCATAAACAAGACTTGCCTACAGAGCCAGGAAGATAAGCCTTTGAAAAGAGGCTATCAAGAGCCACTCATGAGCAATCTCTTCTTCCAAAGCAATTTTCCTTGAGGATACAGGAAATCAAGTGTTCATTGATAATGTTGACTTTGTAAAGGAGTCGTGTGGGTCAGATTATCAGATCTGCTTCACTTTCTTTTCACAGCTCAACCAGTATCCAGGATTTAAAAATGAGACACATTTGCCAGCTAAGGATCCTTTCAGTACAAGACAGTTCATTATATTATACAAACAGAGTAGTATCCCACCCTTCCTAGAAAAGGGAAGATGTTGGAAAGGGCTGTAGTTTTCTTGCACTCTGCTTACTTTGGCAAACAGCTCCTTTAGACCAGTTGCTAATTAGAAGTCTTCTGAATAGCACTAAATTCTCTCAACACCATAGCTCATGTAGAACCATCCCCAGAATCAGGAACCAGGCAGTCTAAGCCATGATCATGGTGAATATGAAAACAAGACTGTTACAAAAATTAGTTTTGTTCTATGAAAAAAATAGATATTTTAATTGTATGTTAATTCAGAAAAAAATGCAAATGTTAAAATATCTTAATTTTTTCAAGACAGTTTTTCCCCCACAGCCTCAATAGAGATTCACAGCCATGCTTTGCCTAATAAAGCTGTACAATTCTTCCTCTTGAAATACTAAGGTTTTTTTTTTTTTTTTTTTCATAGACACAAAATTTGCAGGAAAGTGTGTCTCACCTGTATGTTAATTACTGATTTTTAAAAGATTTAAAATTTGGGAATATGAATTTGTCCCATCCAAGCCTCTGACTTCTTGTGTAAGTGTTTTGGTCATAATAAATTGTTGACTGGATATCATTCATATATTTTCAGAGCTATTGAAAGTAATTTTCAGACACCTCTGTATTCTTCTAAAAATTATGCTGTCACCAAGAACAATTATAAGTGACTGTTTCTTTTTCCTATTACTCTGATTATATTCAGTATTTCCCTTTAGTTTTCTCTCCTTGCTGGATGGAAAGATGAAAATTGCCTATGTTCTCAATTAATTTTCTCACTCTGCAAATTAAACTTCCTGAAAATTGTTCCCTTAAAAATGAATTTATTACGTTTGTAACTTCAATCAGTCTGCACCCAGATAATCTCATCCTCACTCTCTCTCATATATATCTGCTACTCCCAGATGGTTCCACTTTATTATGCCAAACTATGGCATGAGGATGGCCATGCAGAAATGGGGGAGTTCAGAATAAGCAGGCTTTTATTCTTTTTTTT
>VWZP01008963.1:2133647-2168926 GCA_013396995.1 Dicaeum eximium | reverse complement strand
TTTTTTTTTTTTTTTTTTTTTTAATCTGACCCCTACTAGAAAGTAAGAGTGGGCTGTTTGGAAGGAACTTTCTGACTATGTGGAGTTCCACCATTTATGAGATGCTAAAAGTTTCTGTCTCATCTTGTTGCCGAGACAGAAAAAGGTAGGTGAGATTTGTCTAGCAAGATCACTGGACCAAATAGAGCTTCAGCATTGTAGACATGAAACCTCTGTGTATCATACTTAAAAAAAAAATAAAAATTTGCATTCTTCTACAAAGGAGTGGGATTTGCTCCATCACTATCACAGCAATTAAGGTGTGGTAGACTGTCCTGTAGTTTCCTAGACCCTCCTGCTTGCCCTTATTGAACATATCAGTGACCCTTGGTTTTCCAGTCCTCTGAAACCTTCCCCAGTCACCACAATTTTCCAAAGATAATCAAGAGTGGCCTCACAATGACATCAGCCAGCTGCCTTAGTCCTCATGGATGTATTCACTTGTGTCCCACAGATGTGTATGTGCACTTGGTTTAATATTCTGTTATGTGATCCTCCTGAGCATAAAACTTCATTGCTTCAGCCTTTCTCATGGGTCTCAGGGAGCTGTGATTCCTCAGGACAGATTTTACCAGTAAAGGCTGAGGTGAAGAAGGCACTGGGTACCTCACCCTTTTCCATGTCCTTTCTCCCCACACCATTCAGTGTCAGGCCCTCATTTTCACTGATCTGTCTTTTGTTGTCAGTGGCCCTGTAAAAGTCCTTAATGTTCCCCTTCCTTTCTTTTCCAATATTAATCTGTAGATGGGCTTTAGCCTTCCTAATGCCATTCCTACATAGTCAGAGAATATCTCTGTATTCCTCTTTTTCATCTGTTCCAGCTTTCACCTCTTCTACTATTCCTTTTTAGGTCTGAGTTAAGTAAGGAACTCCTCCTCACCCACCATAGAACCATCAAGGTTGGAAAAGACATGTAAGATCATCAAGTCCAAATGTCAACTCAGCACCATCACAATATTCATCACTAAACCATGTCCTCAAGTGCCATATCCACATGCACTTCAAGGAATGGTGACTTTAGCACTTCCCTGGGCAGCCCTTTCCATTGCCTGACCACCCTTTCCACAAAATATTTTTCCTAATATCCTTTTCTCTCTGCAACCTCCATTCAAGTAGCTGTAGAGAACAACAAACCCTTCAGCCTTGTTTTCTCCAGGCTAAACATCCCCAAGTCCCACAGTTGCTCCTCATAAGACATGTGCTCCAGACCCTTCACCAGGTCTCTTGCCCTTCTTGGGACATGCTCCAGCATCTCAATGTCCTTCTTGCAGTGAGATGCCTGAAACTGAACAGAGGTGTAGGCATCCTGCCACTTTGGTTTCATTTCTTCCACATTGGCACAGCTCATTGTTACGCATCCTGAAAATCAGCAAGAGCTCGTGGTCTGGTCTGCTCTTCTCTCCATGACCATCTCCTATCAAGTAGATCCTTCAAGAGGCCCAAGTGTGCTGCTCTGTAATCCAGAGTCATGCTCCTCCTGTTTGTTGCTCAGAATGGGCACTCCACCACCTCATGGGCAGCCAAGACTGTCCCCAGCTTTCATATCCCCAAGCCTTCCTTGTTTGCAAGCACCCAGTTTAATGGAGGGTCAGCCATTGCTGGATCACCAGTCACTCCTGCTGGGAAGTTGCCATCAGTGCAATCCATATATCAGGATTGCTTACTTAAAGCTGTGTCCAGCATGTGACAGGTCCCTCATGAGAAGCAGGGTTTTGAACATGAAGCTTCTTCCCCTTGTCTGAAGACAGCAGCACCCTCTTCCCCATCTGGCAGCCTGTAGCAGGTACCTGCCACAACATGGGCTGCCCTCCAATCCTAAACCATCAACTGCTGACTGTCTAGTTGTCTGTCCCAGGGCAAGGCTCCTCTGTTAGTCTCTGACAAAAAGCTGAATGACTCCACAACCTTCCCCACCCCCTCTTTGTGCTGCAGTGCCCCCATTGCAGCAGGCTGGCTGTGGGAGCTGTCCCACCATGGCTGTGCAAGGTCTCAGACCTGCCCCTGCACGCAGGCTTTTGATTCCTCCTGCTTCTGTCTCACGCTACATGCATGCATCAGTGTAAAGGCATTTCAGAGGGGTGCTCCCACCAGTTGATTTCTCATAAATTACGAGATCTTCCCCCATGATGCTGTCTGTGGCACTTCCCTGTTTGCCTTCATGCTTGCAGTGGGTGTCCTCCACCCTGTTTTGTCGCTCTTAGGCTCTGTCTCATCTACTGTGCCTTCCTGCCAACACAGCCCACCATGTCCCCAGTGGACTGTGGGTCACCATCTCTCTTCACCCCCTCATTCCTAGCTTCCAGGTCTCAGCAGGAGGCTTTGCTGCCAGTCTGTTGGCAGAGATACTTTTGCCTGAATCCACCTCAGAGCTATTTTCTAGAATCCACCTAAGCACTAATTTCAGACATTTGCATTACTAAGTAGAAATCACACAAAGCTAGGCTGAAAGAAATCTCTGAGACAGGATGAAGCATACCCAGCTCACTCTTGATTACACATTCATCTAATGTGTCCTCAGAAATCTCCAGTGAAGGAGACTGCACAGTTAGCATGTTCCAGCACAATCTGTCCCTACATTTACATTTTCTTAGCATCTAACTTAACTCTCTCTTGGATAAATTCTGCTAACTACTTTTGTCCTATACTCAGTGGATAAGAAGGAATTTGAATTTCTCATCATTATAATAATCTTAATATTTCCCAGTTCTTTTTATGACAATCTTTTTCATGCTGTTTTGTTCAGAACAAAGAAACCACAACAAATAAGCAAATTCTCAAACCTCCCTCAAAAGCTATTTTCTAAACTTCTCATATCTCTTTTGACTTTCCTTGTGACTCTTAGCAATGTTTTCTTATTCTGAAAACCAACCATCCGACATAATAGTCTAGTTAAAATGCCACATGTAAAACAAAATACTTCCTACCTCCCATGCTTTAGATACAAACATTGAAATTCCTCTGCTCCTTTTTTTTTAGCATTATGAAACTGCAGTTTTGACTGTGGTCTATACCTGCTCCTTTGTACAGTATGATCACCCTTGCCTCAAATCTTCTGTTTGAGTATTTTATTCTTAGTAAGTGTAGCAGTCCTTTCACATGTAATGATTTTCAAACCGCTTCTTCAAACTGCCATGACTTTTGAATTTTAATCCTCCAAAATATTCCCATTTTATCAGTGGATAAAAGCAAAAATATACATTTTTTTGATGAGCATTTTCTGATCATTAATGAAACTAGAACAAAACACAGGAAAAGTCTGTAAAGAACATTATATAATATGTCTTCCCAATTTGACAGTGAACTGTCATAACTCCTTTTTTGTACGTTTCTGCAGCCAGTGGGTGCACTCACCAGATGGCAATTTCATCCAGAATATTTCCTTAAGTTGCTTATGAGAATGCAACTGGTAGTATGTCAAAAGCCTTATTAATGTCCAAATATATCACATCCCCTGCTTCCTTTGTATCCACCAGGCCAGTTACACTGTCAACAAGAAACTCAGACTGATTTGACTTGATTTATTCTTGATAAATTGATGTTGGCTGTTTCATATCACTTTGTTATTTTATTATTTATGTGCCTATAAACTGATTATTTAACAAAATTATTTTGGTAACTTTTTGACTATTGAAGGCAGGGTGACTGTTCAACAATTTGTATTTTGTCATTGGCAATATCTCACAAAATAATGATCCTTTCTATTGTAGTGAGAGCATTCTTAAATGCTCAAGTCAACAGTTTATAATGTAACTGTAGATACTGCACATTTTTTAAACTAAATGACAAATTTGAAGAAGAACTTTTATATCTCTGTCTCCCTGAATTTGGGTTTTGCCTTTTGTTTCTTCTACTATTGCAATTGTGCATGCTATAAGCCCGTTTCTTTACTCTGTAGTAAGTTATGAGGACTCCACAGAGACATTTCTGAATTCCTTCTCTGAATTACCCCACAAACCCCTTTTCTTACACTTCAAAGTCCTACTCAGGAAGGTCTTTCTTTATGATCCTTACACAGAATTAGTGAAGCAGAAGTGACTAACTATGGGCTTGTCTGCAAACTCCTAACAACAATTAGCAAAACAATGCCTCTGACTGCATGATTTATTCTTCCTTTGCTGATTGACATTGCAAGTGTTCAGGAATTCAAACCATTTCAATGTTTGGACAGTGAAGCTTGAGGGTACTAAACAAGAGATCCAGTAAGATCTATTTACATCAATCTTAGTTATATATCTGCCTTTACCTCAAAACTTTTCCTTTTTGTGTTCAGCCTGACAAGATAAACACACAAAAGAAGAGACAAAAGATTTAATCAGATTTAATTAGCTCATAGTACAATGCAGTGCACCAAAGGATGGTGAGAAATAATAAACCAGAAAGTGCTTCAGCCTTGAGACAGTATTGCTAACAAGTGTTATTCTTTAAAAAGACTCAGTGACAAAGCACTTTATGTTGCTGTAAGACATCTGGATGCTTTGAATGACATATAAGACAACTATGTTGTGAACTGTTTGGTCTAAGTAATTATTTGGAATGGCGTTCCCTTACTGTTTGACTCCTAGGATTACTCTGGATGCAGTAAGAAAGATAAGCAGTTTCCTGTGCTACACAGTCCTACAGCTTCATCTTGTTTGGAGGTGCTGAACTAGTGGAATTTATTATCCAATACTTCCATTAACTTAGCACTCAGATGCTACACAGTTAATCAAGTCAGAGGTAGCATCACCCCAGTTTACCCTGGCAACTCATTTTAAACAGGAGAGACTCCTCGTCCTAAGCCTGGGCCTTCTCTTTGTTGGCCACACTGCACTCTTAATGCAGAGACCAGTTCATCTCCATGCTGTTTGCTCTCTGCTGCAGGATTTGCCAAAATAAGGTCACTGTAATACAGTTTTCAGAGAGAGTTTGCCTGTGATGCCTCAGATGTTGAAACCTGGGTTACATGGACGGATGAGTAGGAGGTAAGCCCATTACACTACTACCCTCAGCACCACTGCACTGACCTTCAGTGAGCTCCTGGGTGGAAGTGAAAGGGACAATTTAAGCCTATAAAGCCCTAAATAGTCTGACAAGGCTCTAAATAATAACGGCAAAAATCCACTGCTGAAATAATTATTCTGCAGTGTAGCCTGCAAGGGTACCAGAGAAGCAGAGTCTCTGCAGAGATGTGGCAGGCAGCCAGCATTTTGCCCCAAGAAATCCTCGGTTTTACTCTCCTCACCCATGCCATTAGTCAACTTCCAGTATGCTGTAACCACCAATATTCTCATATTTCAGAGGAAAAGGCAAGATCAAAGTTTGAGGAGGTGGGGAATAATCGATGTAAGTATAGAAGAGAGCACAGGATTACATATTAAAAATGAACACACTAAGGGCACAGATGTATGTAGGCACCTCTAACTATTGCAGTGAATCCACGTGTTCATGATTTCTCATCTCAATATCTATGAACACTATCCAAACTTACAGATAAAAAAGTGCCAAATTTAATCCAAAACTTATTCAAACAAGTTAAATCACATTAATGCCAGTTCACAAGCATTTTCTCAGTGATGTTTCTCTCTCTTCAGATCTCAGACAGATAGAAAGACAAGACAGTTGATCAAAGTAAAATTAAACTGCCTGTGGCTGAGATTAGGGAAAAAAAAGTAATAATTGCTAAATGAGAGAAGGCACTTCCCTGCTAACAGACACACAGAAAGCTTAGGTCTATATTTGAAATGCTGTGGACTTAACAAATTTGTGGGGGGGAAAGCTGGCATGACGTTAACTGTGTGCTGCTTGGTACTCAAGGGAATAGAAAAACTGCAACAATTAAGTTTTCAAAAGGCTTTCTTGGTAACTCATATTTAAAGTTTCAGTTGCTGTTTTAATCACTCTTGTTAGCAGACAGGAATTCCTATGAAACAGACTGCCAGGAAACTGGCTTGTTTTCAACACCCTTTATGTTCCTGTCAAAATTGAAGAGGGATAACTTCATTTGTCAGTAATTTTGCACTTCTCAGCCCTTTTCTTTTTCTTTCTTTCTGTTTCTTTTCTTTTTCTTTTCTTTCTGCTTTATTTACAGAACAGAAAAAGGGAGCCACATAGAAAATATTTCTTTTCTCCTTCATAACTGCACACTCCTTCCCACCCAAATCTGCAATTTTGAAATTTTTGCAGTTGCCACATAGGACAACAGAATCTAGTAGCTCCTCTAATGTACTGCAATGTGTGTTTACCACGTTCTGCTGCCATCCCTTGTGACTCCACAGGGAATTGCAGGCATTCCAATGCAGAACACTCCTGAAGATATTTTGCATGGAAAAGTAGTTTATGGTCTCTCAGAGCTGTTTAGCACTGATGTCTGTTCTCAAAGGAAGAAACAACTTTCAATACCTCCTTCAATCCCCTAAAATCAACATGCACATACTAGCAAGCAGATTTCTTGTCAGGGCCTGAATGAATTTTCTTTTAAATTTTACACTGATTTCCTGATTTGAAACTAACCAGAATATCAGTTCTGCTTACTGAACAGAATAAAATTAATGTCTACAGGCAATTTTTCTGCAGCTTGGCAATGCAATGCATCCATCTGAAACCCACTACACTTGGTGGATGGGGTCCTTTGGTATTTCCTTATTTTCTAAATGGTGGCCACATAAATAAATTGCAATATTGTTAGGATGGTGTAGCAGGTTACTTCTAGCAAGCATTCATAATTGCTTCAAGCATTCATAATTGCTTGCAGCCCATTTAGTATGTCTCTCCTTTATAGGCATTTGAGAAAATAAAAAGTTTATGGCTGTGTAGAGCTGTGATACAAAGCTATTGCTCCACTAACGCAGAACATATCTTTTAATGCGATTAACAGAAAAATTACCTGGTTTGCCTTTGAATAGCTGAGGCATGCCCCTTCAGATAGAAACTGTACCATATAACATTACTGTTGTCTGTATGTGAACACAGACACATGACATAGACAAGTCAATATATGCCTGTGTATATGCAATTAGGTCAAGGCATATGTGAAGAGTATTTCACAATTGTAGGTTAGAACAAAAGTAAATTAACAGTTATTAAACACAAGCAAGTTCAACTGGAACTGTAATATCAGAGAGGAGCAATTCTGTAGCCTGATCTATAAATGGTACCAGATACCACTCAAAACCTGTCCATGGTGAACCACTGGATGGCATCAACCTGTAACATTATCAGCTTCTGCTGCTTTTGTCTTTACACAACTCTGCCGATCATTCTACCATTTGCTACTGCTTTATACACACTCTTGTGCACTCTTCATTGAAAGCCCCAGTCCTGTCAGTCCATCCCTTTGGGAAAAAAGGTTAACACAGTTACTTTATTATCCTAAAAGAGATAGTAACTGTGACCTTATTGCCATTTCAGCAACTGATTTTAATTATACTATAATATACAGCACCAGCTGCACAATACTGGAGAAGAAATCTCATTTATGCAGTTCAGAAGTCTAATAAACTTGTTAAGGACTCATGATCCTCTTATGCTCAACAAACTTTTAAATAAAAAGACAGTTTAGAGTATGAAGTCATGTACTGCCACAGATATTCCTTGCTTTACATCTGTCAGTATCTGCTGGTCAACCAAGATAACTATATAATGAGTCATATTCTATGAAGAAGAAATAAGGCATTTCATAATATCTGAAATTCAAATATGGGAATTTTACTGAATATTCAATTCCAATAGTTGTGAAAAGCTCTGCATCTCATGTTTAAAAAAATTCTCTCTTGTCAAAGGTATTGATTTCATGAAACGTCTGGCTATAAAGTTAATGCTGTCAATGGGAACCTTTGTAGGATGAGTTATTTGCATGCACATCACACTTTGCAGGAATGGGGCCTTAATAGGCTCAATTCTACCTTCAAGTATATCTGAAAAACTACATTTCAAGCCAATGCAAATTAGAAAGAAGAACTGAGTGCTGTTTGTAGAGTTTGGCATCACTGATACCCTCCTTCTAAGGAGAGGAAAAGTGCTTGACTGGGACGACAGCCTGTTATAGATAAATGCTGAAGTTCACTGGCCCAGCTGCAGTGTGATACTGTTCACTCTGTGCATGAGTTTGTACACACTATTCCAGTTGTGCTATCTACATTTGGCACTGGGTACTTGTGTTGATGGCTCCTGCCAAAAAAAAAAAAGCCCAAACAGCTACCCTGGACTGATGGTGCACCTTATGTGCTCCCTATAGAAATTACACATCTGTCACTGTCCTTACTGGGTCTACAAGCCAAAATCTGCTGGTAGGAGCCTCACAGCTCTTGTTCATGTTACAATTTGCCATCTCATGCCCATCAATGTTCATGCCCTCATGCTGTTTCTGCTTCACTTATCTTTCAAATATTCAACAATGAGCATCCAGTAACAGCCCCTACAATTCATTTTGGGCTGTCTTAATTAACATGAGATTTATTGAAGGGAAAGAATCAAATTAAACTTTAAGGAAAGTAAAAACATAGTCAGATTAATGCCATGATAAATTTAAGTCTCTAGGCCAGATTATTTCTTTTTTAAGGTTGCAATTTATTAGATAGATAAGAAGGAATTTTAAAAACCTGCATTTCATAAAGTTAATCTGCTGCTGCCCAACAGCAATGGGCTCTCAAGGCTGGATCCAATAAGATGATCCAGAAAGTGAGGACAGGGATGGCTATCTTTCAAGCATCTGCCTTCACAGGTTTGGTGGCTGCATTAGGCATGTGGACATAAATATCCTCAAATGGAAACCAGCACAAATAGAATCTCAAGTGGAAAACTACCTAGAGCTAGGCAATAGGATGGCAAGATCATGAAATCTTGCCTCTTAGGGACATAATACAAATTCCTCTTTTTTCTTTTTTTCTTTCTCCAGTATAAAATCCATGCATCAAACATACTTCTGAGATTTTCTTTAAAAACAAAGCTAACAAAAGACATGATTTTCCATTTCCACATAAAAATTGGTATCTTAGACCACTGATCAGGAAGAGGGGAACAGTCTCCTGGTTAATTGAATAAAATAATAATAAAAAAAAGTAACCTTGAGACTAGGGATCAATCATCTACAAGGGCAGTTTGTGTCTCCAATCTGATAATGCAAAGTGACAATTTTCCAGGATACAAACAAATATGCCAGTCAATGCCTAGAACTGGGAGCTTAAACACTGAGCAGGTAATTGAAATGTGTCCCAGTTCTTGGGCAAACAAATTCACCATCATCTTGTGCAATCTGAAGGGTTATGTTTTACAAGGAAGGGGCAACTGTCACAGAGGTTTTTGTTTGGTGTTTTTTTGAAGTCCACGTGTGTCAGAGTGTGTTAAGCTTAAAGATTAAGCTGCTCAAACTTAATAAGAGGAGTGATGGTTCCCTTCCAAGTACTGGTGTAAAGCAATAAGAGTTTAATCTATTCTGCCAAGACTGAGGCAACTCATCAGGTGTATTATCATTCTGGAGGACTTTAAAGCGGTGAATGGACTGTTACTCGTTTAGGTTACAGCTGCACTAATTTGGATTTAATAACATAGTTTTGCTGAAGTTCCAGTTAAGGTTCTTGAACTTTTTCTCTTAATTCCAATTTTTAATTTGTCTGTTAACCTCCTATCTTTTTTCTTCATATTGCATATCTGCTTAGCATAGCAAAACTAAGAACAAAAGAAAGCAGTCATTAATATTATTCTGTAGGCTGAAACTTCTCTTCATAGAGCCTCAAGTCTCAACCAAAATTTACTCAACCCTTATAAAACTAAGTTTGTGAAGTCAGCTGGGCTGATGTTTATGCACAATAATCCAAGATATCTGATCTTAGAAAACATGAAACTAAGCAGTTTAACATTGGCTGATGCAGATACCAGAAAAAGAGAGAAACTGATCTTTCTGGCCCATGAGATTGCTGGTGTGGAGGGATGAAGCCCTCAGCTTCTGTTTCCTGTGCTTCCACCACACCATAGAGAGGCCATTGTCATTGCTCACATTTCTTCAAATAAGATAAAACAATACCTGAAAGGATCTCTGATAAGTCTGCACTAATAAACTTCTGCAGGTAAGTACAGCTGAATGAGTAGCGTGCTTTTTGGTTTGAAAGGAAGACATCTCACAGAAGAATACCCTCCCTTTTATTCTGGTTTGCTATGATAACTTACTCCAGTTGATGCAGGAGGGGCAAATACTGGTAGTGTGCAGCAAGATATCCTCATGGCAGCTGGCAACATGCTTCTCAGTCCAGAATTCCCACTGCATTCACTTCTGCAGAGCTGCTCTGGCCAAGGGACTGCATATCATCATCCATAACTGGGTTTTTTTAGCAACAATGTGGTTAAAGACACGTCTCTGGCAATGCAATGAATATCAGAGTATATCACTGAGAGGTTTCTGCAAAGTCCTTCTTTGCCTTAAAAGTCAGGCTTTTCTCTGTACAGTAATGTAACAGACAAAAACCCTCCATTTCCCTGCTGAAGCTAGTAGGATGGCAGACTTTTAATAGTTTTAGAACGTGGCCTCATAATTCAGAAATTTAGGCTGGATTTAAGACCACTGACCTTGTACTTTAGTCTCAACTATACAATCTTATTTTATTTATATTGGGTAAGGGAGCGCAGATTAGGACAAGATTTATACAGAATAGACAAACACCAGATTAAAACAGCCTGTCTGAATATTTTATCTAGTCTGACTCTCTGAAGGGCTCATCTATGTTGGCTTAGTTATATTGAAAAAAATTACTTTTCCAAGAAAGCACTTTCTGCTTTCCCCTCTTTGACCCTTTCCATCTCTCATGCTGTCAGTTACTTCTGGATTGAATCCACTTTTCTCCTCAAATCCCAGTCCAGTGAGTTCATGTAATTTGCTTGTAAAAATCCGACAGACTTCATCATACTATAAGAGAAACTGATTTGAACTGTGGTAATTCCAGTGATACAATGTCTGGTCAGGTGCTATGTCTGAAGTGGGTAGAATAGTTTTTTGTTCCTGGTAGATTAGCCATGTCTTTCATTTCTGCTGACATACATATCTAGCTCTAGTTGCACTTTCCAGTTCCATCAAAATTTAATATTTCAAATGCACCTGTCATGCAACTGGTGTGTTACTCAGTGAAAAGAGGTCAAGGTGCATGGATCTTGGATGACATTTCAATTATTCTTGCCTGAAGACAAATCATGTGTTTTGTCTCTGTATCTTATAAGAAAGGTCCATAACTTACACTTCTGCCAAAATTTTTTCTTCTCTTTATAAGATATGAATTATTTATAAATTTTACAGGTTTTAAACTGTCATAGCATTGAGCAGTTTAATGCAAAATGCTCCATTCCAACATTTGCTGAACAAATCCAGATAAATGCGAGCACCTTCTCTCATACCAAAAATAACCTGAAAACAAATAGCAAGCCACTTGTCAAAACAACAAAAAAATAGTCTTTTCTGGTTTATTGCCTATCATTTGAGTACTATTTGAACTTCCTGCATGGATGATTAATATTTCACAAGAAGGAAAACAAATAGTGGACAGTCACTGTGCTGGAAAACCAAATTTGCTCTATTAATATGTATTAATTTGACATAAAGTTCAACATGCTTTTAGATTTGAGAAAAATTTTGCTAAGTCTCCTAAACTTAAATCCAGAATTAGTGCCCCACAAATCACAGGAATACATTCATCTAGTTTGGGAAGGATTTTCTAGCTGATACAATAGCTAACACCTTATACTACTTATAGTAATGTCAACAGTGTAAATGTCTTTGTAGTAGTGGTAGAGCTCAAAGGGGAGCCATGATAACAATTGGATTTGCACACACACAAACTCCAGAAGAGGGAGAAAACTTCAAAAATAAATTAAATAATCCAGGCTATTTATGTATAACCCCTCCTCCAAAGCAAAACCCCTCAACCAAAGCAGATGACATTCACATGGTCACTGAATTTACTATAACCACAGTTTTCTGAATGTTAGTTTTTATGCATCCTTTATCCATAGGGACACTCCCATACTCTTTGACTGGTGCTGTAATTCAAGGACTTCAAGAGCCTCATCTCAGACTCATTTGAAACTTGTATTCTATCTACCACTTTGAGTCACCCTGGAAGCACGGCGAGCCGATGGAAGAAAGAGAAAGAAAAGTAGATAATAGGTTCCACAGAGACAAACCATTTTGAATTACTGACATTTTTAACAGGAAATAGGTTTAGAATCTAGTACTAAGGTTGTTCCTTTTTTTTTTTTAATAAGAATGCCAAAGGGCATCTCAGAGAGAGCCAGGAATGTGGCCCCTTATAGCACAAAACGGTATGTTTTCAACTCATTAGTCCTTTTCCTCCTTATACTGAGAGGTTTGATCTTTCACCTTGCCTGGCAGCCTGGGGATTACTGATTGTTTAAAACAGTCTGGTGGGTGGTTGCTTACACCTGGTACCTGCAGTGCTCTGCAAGTTATTTCATGCTGAACCTATCAGGGTGAAAACTGCTCCCTTACACAGTGGATATGGCCAGTGTAACATCTATCAGGAGGCAAGGTGTCACTTCTCTTTTGGGAGGATGAAATCCTTGCAGGAGAAGTGGATTGTCTGAGTTTTGATGCATTTTCAGGAGGGGTGGATGGCTGAGGGTCCCTATGCCTCCTGTTTGCTTGTGCTGAGGCATGTCTTAAGACCATAGGTTTGGAGAGAGGGAAATATTGACACTGAGACTGTATCCTTTTACCACTCCTGTGTGGAGACAAAGCTGGAGATGTGATACTGTAAATGCCCACATGCTGCCTTGGACTGGCAGCCAGCTCTGAAGTGAAATTTCAGGTGAAATCTTGCAAGTGAAGTCATACAGGATAATATTTATAACAACATTGTGATGCAAGGATTTCAGCTGATCATCTTGACGATACTGACCAAAAATCTTGCTGAAATTGCTTGGGATCCCAGGGGCCCAGGACAGTCCCAGGAAAGAATGGAACTGAACTCAAAATGTGGAAAAAAATCCTGAGATCCTAATGAGCACAACTAGGCTGATGCCATGGTCTTGAGCTGAAGATCCATATGGAAAAAATGACAGAGCCATATTGGTTATATCCTCCCATTTTCTCTCGGACAGGCAGAAGGAAGTGATACAGAGAGCAACAGAAAGTTATTCTGTACCTCTGAGATGAAAGTAAGATATGCATTTTCCGTAAGGGACACCAGTTTACAAAACCTATTTGCAAATGATTCCAGATGTTGGAGAAGAAGAAATGGAAACAGGAAAATGTGGAAAGCAAGAGAAAGAGCTAAACATGCTGCTTTTTCTTTGGAAAAGATGTCCTGTGTTTTCCCTGTTTGCAGGATGATCATGTCTTAGGATCTCTGTAAGTGATGCATGGATCAAAAAATACTTCCTTTGTCTGATCCTTAAACTGAAGTGCAGGCTTGAAGTCTATAGAAGAATAGATGTTTTACTTTCATAAAGAACTGACAACCTTTCAGCAACATCTCCCACTAACTAGGATGCTCCAACAGCTTGTACCTATGAGCCATGATGCATTACACAACTACAGGGCCAGAGAGATGCACGCACAGTGATGGAAAAATGTGTGTACATACTTTTTCATTATTTTTGATACTTCAAAAAGATTTCTCAAAAATGTAAGGGAAGTCAATGTAACTTGGAGTGACATCAGAAGAGAGCATCAGAACAGCATAAGGATTGAGACTTCAAATACAGGAAAGCATTCATAGTAAAGGTGTAATATCATTGTAATTGACAATGATAATGTCAATCCTGAGACTAGAGAGATATAATCAACAGAAGTGATAATAAATACCAGATTTTTCAGTGTTAAGGGGTTCCCAATTCATCTTATTTCTCTACTTGTCAGATTTGTAACACAATTTCCAAGAAAAACATCTCTATTTAACCAAATCTCTACAACCAACATCTCATTTAACCAACATCTCTATTTAACCAAAGGATTCCTGTAGGCCAGAAAAATCCTTATGGTAGCCTTTATTCTTCTACAAAATTTGGAAACAGTGAGATTTAGAAAGAGGAGACCTGATAACTGATTTACTATACTGAAGGCAATTTTAATGGTAAATCTGAATACGTCTTTCCCTGAGATTGAACTCTCTGAGGAAGTTACAGAGCAATTAGAGATGCAATTACAGTAAGTCATCAGGACCAGATGGTATTTCATTCAAGGATTGAAAGGAATAATGTGAAAGAGTGTACTGAAGAGGATATTTATTCTGCAGCTTCCAAAGAGGCAGGTTTCACTCCCAGCAGAATGAATGGCATACTGAAGAGCCCTGGACAGTTGTCCACTGACTCTCTGGTGACACAAGAGCAAGCTCTGGTCCCTGGGTCCTTGCTGCTCCCTGAACAAAAGAATGTCTTACACTCCAACCCTGAAATTCAACATATTTGCAATCTTTAGAAAATCTGGCTTTGATATTGAGCGATTTCTGCTGAGAAAATAGTTTCAAGAGGTCAAGATGAAACTCTCAAACTTTACCACCATCTCAGACAGCAAAACGAGTAGAAATGCAGAAACTATTGTGTTTGTTCCTTCATGAAATAGGTAATCCATATAGTTCAAATTGGATTGGTTGAACCTACAAAATAAATACAAAACTCTGGCTAGTA
Source organism: Dicaeum eximium (assembly GCA_013396995.1). Classification (NCBI taxonomy): domain Eukaryota; kingdom Metazoa; phylum Chordata; class Aves; order Passeriformes; family Dicaeidae; genus Dicaeum; species Dicaeum eximium. The sequence goes on along the minus strand of VWZP01008963.1, from coordinate 2,154,283 downwards.
GGAGATGTGCCAGTGCAAAGGGCCAAACCGGCTAATGTGTAATCTGCAAACTGTAAGGCACAACTCTCATGGCAAGGGTATCCCACAGGATTACAGCACTACCCAAGGGAATATTGCCCCATCCTACAGTAAACTGTATGATTCTTCTGAGGTAAATCCACTTCTTTCCTGTGAATTGTCCCTGAAACTCTCTTGATTCTGCTAAGTGATAAATGCTTTATTAATGCTCTATTGTTGACCACTCGCTCTCATATGTTCTGTAAGTTTGGACTGAGTTTTGTGCATTTGCTTTTTTGTCTGCCCAAAATTTAGCATGAGGTTCTTGTCAGCAATGGCAAGGAACAAAACTTTAGGTGAACACTTGGAAAAGAAAATAAACACATAAATGAAGCCTTTTATACATGTTTTAATTTACATGATCGTCAGAGTGTTTAATGTCATATCTTATCCATCACAATAATCTGAGAAGGACCTTTAGGGAGGATGATATTTTAATTGCCATTGTACCAATGGTTAAGAGCAAAGCAGCCTTGTATTTTTGATAGCAATCACAAGTGGAACCGAGTCTGTACAGAAAGTATGGCACAATATTCTGGTATTCAATAATAAAGACTCAAAAATGCTTAGTGAGTAACAGATAGAATGTCTGAAACTGATATTACTATCTGAATATTAATTCAGGTCTTTAAGACTGGTAAGAACTACTTCAACAAGCAGCATACATAGCATTTTACACTAAATGGCATATATTTCAAGCATGCTATGCTGGCCAATTAGAACTGATTAAATATGGAATAGTAAATCAATCCCTAACATTTAACAGCTATAAAATATATTTCCTTTCTTTTTCTGGGCACTTTTGCATACTGAGCTAGCTCTACCATATATCCAGAAAATACTTTGCATAATCTAGTGCAATTAAACCTACTGTTTATGCAAGTTATTCTTAAAATAGCTACAGTTTCTAAAAATTGAAAAGCTGCTTCTAAAAAGACAGTTTTATAATCTACAGACAGAAGCAACTTAAATGACAGCCAGGGAAACTGTCTGAGAATCTAGTTCAGAAGTTGGTAAAACACTGACAGAATTTGAGTTGATTAAATTTAACATCTGATCTATCAGATAAACAAAAAAAACCCAAAAAACCAGAAGCACAAACTTTGGCACATTTTGTCCTTCATCAAGTTTGCCTGTACCTGCCATATTTTTCTCTGCAGCAAGCCCCAGCAGTCACAACCCAAAAAGCCAATCCTAGTCCTGGGTACCCAAGGCAGAGCAGGTTACTCAGTCAAGTACCAACACATGTAGCTTTACACTGGGTTAGAGCAGACAATGGCAGTAAGATGCCATTTCACACTCTGCAGCAGGGGTAAAGGTTAAAAGGTTCTATCTGACAGAGTTATTATAAGCAATACTCTTTTTACACACTCATATGAAGAGAGAACTGGACTGTGCATTACTAAAGTTTGCTGATTGTACTAAATGGTTCCAGACATTAAAACACTACAAAGGACTTAAACTAAAGCAGCATTTGCACAAATTGGGGGGATTGGACCATCTTGCACCAGATGTTGCAGAAATGAGCTCTTTACCTTCTCAAAGCATAATGACAACATTAACTAAATCCCTGGAAACTTACTTGGGTTTGGGCTGTGCAGTAATATAAATAAATGAATTTCATGACCTGGACAGGAAAACTGAGTCAAAAGATTATGCCAACTAATACTGTACCAGATTTTTGGTTCCAGCAGTACCACAGAACCCATCCATATTTTTATAATTTTGAATGAATAGTTGAAGCTACAAGATGGAGCTGTGAGACAATGAACATAAGCAAACCTGAATTTCTAAATTTTATTAACAAGATCTAAATCTGTGGCACTCTGGAAAGGAAATAACTTCGGGAAAGACATAGTTCACCAGCCATTTAAAATATGTATTTGAACAAAAAATTTTACACTATTTATATTCTATTAAAATCTTTCCCGTCCCCTCAGAAAAAAAAAGCTGAATATAGCTGGACAACTGTCAGAGCATGTGGGATGGAGAACCTGTTAGAAAAAAAGAATATGTAACCTGTTTAATTTAACAACTTAGCAGTGTCTCCCTACAAGATTTGCAAAGGCTGGAGAGATGAGTAGCTGGCATGCTTCTGTGCTTTGATGGACACTTGTGGTGAATCTTTTCCTTTCTCCAGTATGCAGAGTGGAAAGTGCCAGTGGCTCTGCCACTGTTCCCAGCCATGTTACAGACACAGCAGTTTCTAATCCCACCTGATGGAGCATGACTGTGGATTGGTACATCTGCTCTCTGACCATCCTTCCCTTTGTTCATCTCCTTCAATGTTTTTAGCTGGCATGATGGCCTTTAGTTCACCAGGAGAGCTGGTTTATGGATAGCCTGTTTTGCTGTAACCCTAATTTGCCTAAAATTGCTCTCACTCCTGGCCTGAAACTGTGTGTCTTCAGACATTCTCCATGCAATCTATTCAACCCAGCCACTGGATAGGTGAAGTATCCCTGGCAGTCATAGGAGAAAGATATTTGACGGGCTTGCTACTGAAACAGAAAGTACTGTAGAGAAAGTAATGAAATTGCCATCCCAGGAAATGTTTCCTGAAACACTAGCAGCTCTGAAGGAAAGACTGTAATTCTGATATTGTCCACTCACAGTGAGGCTGGCAATAAGATGCCAGAAGCTATTATATAACCATGCCAAAGGATGGTTAAACCCCATCTGAAGCAGTCCCCATACAAATGCAGAAAATACTCCCCCAGACACTGTAATTCTTTTCATCTTCTGGGTTGCAAACCCCATGTGTGGTCCAGCCAGCCCTGCTTTGGAAAGGGCAACACCAGTGTCAAGGAGTGGAAAAACTGGGAAAGGCAACGTGCACTTGTGCCATATCTGTTAATTCACCCGGTGCCAACTCAACTGGATTAAAACAGAAGGGAAGAAAGGTAATCACTGCACCAGCCTGGATGAATAACTACACATGGTGGCTCTATATTGCGAATGTGAGTGCTTCAGGCTGGTTCATCAGACTGTGAATTGCTATAATCAAAGTAGGTAAACAGAATTTTTGCCAGTTCTCTGCTCCTCCACACAACAGAACGTGACTTGTGATCTTCTACTGTGATAAGCACTGTAACAGTCATGTAAAGTGTCTTCCTTTTAAGATGGAAACTAATATCCTGTAATGATGGTCAGCAGGATTTTCTTTTAACATTTATAGTAATATAAATCTCCTTGTAAATTAGAAAAGAAATATAATATCTTTCTCTCCAACCTCAAACCACAACAAAACATTATAAATCTCTAAATGCTTTGTTCTAGGGGTGCTGTAGTTTGGTAGAGGAGGATGTCAATCTGAATCATACAGTTTAGTCCAGTCCTCGTATTAAGTTTCAGGGCCACAGCCAACCCAGATGCAGAAATACAGCTCACAGTAGCACCCTTCATAGTCATGACAGTAGAATTTTAGCTGTAGTGAAATTACAATGGCTGCTGTAAAAGAAACTCTGAGCAATTTCCAGATTTTGGATGTTCATGCATACCCCTGGCTTAAACAAAAACAATGTTACTGCTGATCTTCCAGGTGTACTGGAAAACAAATAAAATTATTGTCATTCTTCAAGATTTTTATTCCGTAAGTCAAAAGTTAATTACCTCACAGATGGCAGAATGGTGAATGGAATGAATGCAGTCAGCTTGCCTAGAAAACTGGATTGCAGAACATATGCAGTGAAATGAGACAGAAAAAAGGGCTGGCAAACAATAAATACCTATTTCCTTTTTGCTTTAAATAGACTAAAAGGTCAAGAGAAATATATTACTGACATTTGTCCAAATAAATAGCAATAAGACTAGTTATATTGGTCCACAAGCAATCTCAGACAGAGGGATAAGCACGAAATTGGGCAGTAAAAGACATTCCTCTAAAACAATATATTTCTTTTATATTTTAATCATGATAAATTGAGATAAATAGTCCTAAATTTGCTGCTATTCTGCCATATTTCTAACAGTGATAAAGATCAAATTTTTATTACACATTCAAGGGATATAAAAGAAATATTTTATGGTTTTTAAGTGTATTACATGTAGGAACATTGTAGACAGTAATTTGCAGGATTCATGGTTTGCACACATGAAACATTTAGAACCCCAGCAAAAGATTTAGTTTTATTCTTCTGAGCCACAGCTGTTCATCTGCCTCACTGATTTAACACTGACACATATTGGGAAACTAAACAAATAATGAGAGTGGCTACAGGCATCCTAGGACAGGCTGAGATAGAATATTAGGGAGCCAACATTAGAGACAAAACCCACAAAAGTAATGTATCAGTTCTGGCTAAATTCACCAGAGAGGTCTACACCAAAACCAACAGATGCAAGTGAGTGCTGTTTTTTTCTCAGTCCTAAACTTCATCTGATATATTTAATGATTTCAAATATTATATTGTATGTGTTTATATCATGGCCATCAAAACCTTCCCAGGGAAGCCCAACAGCTCCCTTATCTATCACCTGAGATTACTGAGAGGGATTTTTTAAAATCAGCTACATTTGAATAGCCAGATGATGTAAACATGAAAGAAAGAACACGTACTGTCCAAATAGTAACACTTAATCATTAATTTGTTTTCAATTTGTTTGTTATTGTGGTAAGAGTTCTTTAACTATGAGCAGTAAGGAGCCTCAGCCCTGATCTAGTACTGTATGAACTTGGATAGGCCAAGTCTTGCAGGGAAAGTTCTGTGGTCAGATTTTGTGTATATGTACATAATGTACATAAAATATTTTCCATATATCCCTTTACAACAGTGACAGCATTTAAATAGCAAGGTCCGGAGCTCCTATGGTACCATAGGAACAGCACAATCCACTGCAGAGGGCTTTCATTGTGATGTGGTACTTTGGCACCTGGGATGATGTGATTTATACTCATTTCTGATAATACATTTTCCACAGGTGTTAAAACATCCATTGGGCTTGGAAGTGTGTTCACTGGTACTGTTGTGCTCAGCAGAACACCAGAATGAAGCAAACTCCCAAGGCAATAGCCAAGACCTACACACATGGCAGCAATGCTGACACATCCCTGTTTAGAGCTGAACTCTCAGGTACAGCAGCACTTTGGGCACCCTGGAAAACCTAAAGGCAGGACATGTCAGGTTGAAGAGCATGGAGATGAAACCAGCATACTCCTGCAGGGATTGGGAGGTTCAGCTCAGGATTCATCCTCTACAATCAATTGCTCTTCACCTTTCAGAAATGTAGATCACAGTTTTCATTTATGTAATGGTCACCCTCAGTAAAATAATTTGTACCTTAATAACAAAGCCTTTGTCCTGCTGGAATTTCATTGTATAGGAAAGACTGCAGAAGAATTAGAGAAATTCCAGTGCCTGATCCCCTTAACTACCAGCTGGGATTTCAGAGATTATTTTCTCCACATCCCTCAAATATTGTAATTTAGAAAGAAAAGAATCTGGTTTGGAAACAAGATATACTTAAAAAATAGTTACAAAAATGAAACCCTATTTAAGCATAACCATGGTTATGTCTGTATTTTAAAAAATTCCAGAGCTTGAAGCCATAAATCTATACTTGGCAAATGGGCTGAAGTGATAAATTAAGCAGAATGAAAAGAGACCTGAGAGACGAGGCTTGATGACGTGATGTAGTTGGCATGGATTCTTAATGTTCTTTGACTGTAAATGGAATAGTGACTATGGGAGAAAGAGTTAATATATTTCATTTTAAAATCCAAGTTCCTAAGGAAGAGGTTACTGCAAAGCTGTGAGGTGATGGGCAAAATAAATGCAACAGTAATGAACTACGAAAAGATAAAAATGCACCTAACAGAAGGGGCTGATTCCAAACATCTGCTTTAAATGCCCAGTATAGGGGTTGGAGGTGGGAAGGGTGGGGAGGAATGGAGAGGGTGTTTCATGGTTTTTTTAGGTTTTTTTTCCCCCTGCTAATTCAAAGAGAAATTGATTCAAAGTGCCTAAGTATCAAACTATCCAACTTAGACATTTAAACTCCCAGGGCAGTCAATGACAGATTTATAATCTGCAGTCTCTGGGAATTCATGAAGATTCAAGAGGTCACCAATCTGAGCTGTTTGCTTCTGGCACAGGCTACTGCCACTGCAGCCACATGGCAGAATGGATGATATTCTTGCTGTTATTCAGTGCTCACACATTAACTTAAAATCACTGCTGACTTTCTTTTAGGTTAATGACTTAGGTGGCGCTCTGTGGCAGCCAAAATGTCATTCTGCCACTTCTGGTAGCAATCTGGAGAGCCCCAACAGATATCAGGCTTGGACGTTTGGTGGCAGCAAATTGCCCAGAGTCCATCTGCTAGAGCACAGCTGACAGCAACTGAAGTGCTCTTAAAGGGCATTTCAATGCTCTTGCGTAGCCCAAGTTATCCTGGAAGGACTGATAAGCTGTGCCTGACCTCTCCCAGATTCCTCAGCCTGTGAATGAAGGTTCCATGGCGGGCACTTCAGTCTGCTCAGATCCAGAACTGAGAATCCTCCCCTGCAACTGCCTCCTCTCCTTTCAAACAGGAGAAAGACTGCATATATGGTAAGAAATATTCGTGGGTAACAGCAAAATCCAGGATGGAGAGGAAAAGGTTTTGACCCTGTTCCCAGAAGTCCCTCTGCTTTCCATCACACGAATGGGCAATTAAAAAAAAAACCAAAAAAAACCCCCACCAAACAAAACAACCCAGAAAACAATAAAAAACCAAAACCATGAATGGATTATGCTAAATAGATTACTCTAACACAATTCATCTATTGCAAATACAGATAAGGAATGCACATGAAAGAGAAGCAGCAAACTGATGCATCCGAATCCAGCCCCTTCAAAGTTAATGAATGTAATGAACAGTGAAAACCTAGCACTGCTTCATGACCTGAAGAGAAACTCTGTGCAGAGCTGTACAAAGAAATAAACCTGGAATACAGGCTAGGACACAATCTTGTTTAGTATCTGTGCAACAAAACCTTGGTTATGGTACCAAAACCTGATATTACACTGTCAGTCTTTATAAACTCAAACAGATTATCTCTGCAAAGCATTAGCAGAGCTGCTCATCCAGCCTCCCAGTTACATAATGAAGTCTACGTAATTTGCTTGTGGTTGCACAGAATCATGCTACATCAGCTTTGCCTCTAACCTCATACACTTATATAGAAAGAAATCCCACAAAATATAGCTTCATGGCACACAGACAGGAAATATGGAAATATGTCAGGTGTCCTGCTCTTCCACACAGTGGAAGAAGAGCTGTTTTGTTATATTCAGGCTTTTCCAGCATGATTTTAGATCCAAATCTGAAAAAAAAAAAAAAAAAGAAAAAAACCCACTACTTAACCATATGCTTCTCTCTATGTATGAGTCACCTGTTGACTTCAGTATGAGTACCCATATGCTGAAGGTGTACAACATATTGAAATAGCCTCTTGGTTTGAAACCAAAACTAGAAACAAGATAGATTCTTCTAGAGACCTGAAATGGTCTGGAGTTCATATGTGGAAGATTTACGATTGTGTCAGGATTAAAAAAAATAGAACATAACTATTAATGTAATTAGGAAGATGAAAAACAAAGGGATCACAAAAATGGCAAGACAACTTCTATATTCTGGGGTGACTAGAAGGAGATTAATTCACAGTAATACAAAATTGGATCTCTATGCCTTTTGAATGCTACAGAGCACTGCTGAGTTGAGGGTTGCAAAGAAAGAGGAATTTACTACACAATTAGGATGGCCTTGTGGCTCATTAGTGATGTATTTAAAATGTTCCATCTTGCTTCTTAATGTGGGCAGTGATAATTTTGATTGTCACTCAAAAATCATGCTTTTTTGTTTGCCAGATCAAAGGGTTAGGTAACTCGTATCTTTTCTCTCTGCATATTTCTGAATTTGCCTTAATATTGTATTGGAAAGTAAGCAACTCCAATTGTAATATCTGGCACAAAAATTAGATCAGACTCTAAACAGACCAAAAATACTCAGTAATGCCAGATAACAGGACTATGAATTGTGGGCACTTGGGCATTTTTAAATTGCATTTGATACCTTTTCTAAAAGCTATTTATAGCTCAGAGGAATATTCACTGAGCGGTGCAGTCCCAGCTCTCCCACTTACATATGGTAATATTTCTGAACATTCAAACCCCTTAACATCAGTCAAGGCCTCTCAGTGCTATTGTTCAGGAGTAAGTACGTATCATGCATTTCACTCACGGGGTTACATAAGGATATTTTAGGCAGAGCTGAGCATAAAACACACGTTTTTAATGAAACAGCTACAAACATTTTCCCTTGCTGTGCCACAGAACAATATTCCTAAAAGATATGCAATATTAGTGCTGTTCCAGCTTCAGTGTTTAATGACATAGAAATGCAGGGGTTTTAGTAGCAGGTGATTTGTTAGATTGACTGGAAGAATAAAATAAACTTATTTATGAGCTCATCATCAGGTTTGAAAGAAAGCAAAAGCTTCAAACTAATGCATGAAAAAAAAATGTTCTGAGTTAAACTTAACTTTGTTATATACTTAAAACAACTTGAGATAAATGGATAGTTAGCACTAATGGGTAAACCAGGTGTTTTTATCCCTTGCTTGATCCTGGGTTATGGAAGGCAAGCCAAGCACCAAATATCCAATGTACTATCACAGCATCATTTAAGATTACACTTCCTACGAGGTGCTGTGCTACGGGTCTCCTTACAGCACTAAAGGAAAATATTTGTTCTGAATATCAGAGAGTTCCAAAAGTGGAAAAACTATTTGTCTGCCAGGACATAAGACATATAAATGCAAGAAGATTGACCGAGAAGTAGCTCAAGTGTAGCTCAAGCATCACTCTAGAATTTGATTATCTGATGATATCTATTGTGGTCTTTTAAAGTTTACTTTATTTATAAGCAAAACTAAACTAGCATTTCTCCTTTGGCCTCACTGGCAACAGAACACTTCCTCTGTATAATATCTACTGCACTGCAGCCCTGTTCATTAGGATGCTGCTGCCATTCTTGCTTAAAAGACTCACGAGGTGATGTTGGCTGTCAGATCAGCGTTCCTGTCCACCAGCATGGTCTGCATGCTCACTGGAAAGTCAGAGCTGCGCAAATTGTTATGATTGAAAGGTCTGTTACCTCCAGAAGAAATTCCTTGTCCCTTCTGGTTTTAGTGTTTGCAGACCATTGTCAGAGAAAGGATTGCCTTAATCCCAATCTGTAGACATAAAATTTTATTCATCAAAACTACCACCTGATATTCTTTTATAATTCTAAATTTATAGGAAAGAAGGTAATCTTTGGAGAAATCTGTAAATTTGAAACCCCAAAAATCTGTAAAATAATTAATGGTTAATGCATAGTGCAGGTCACAACATTAGATAAGAGGGAGAGCTGCTCTCAGTACCTTGGGATTCTGCACTAGCAAGGACATCATCCTACCCTGCTTTCAGAGCAGCACTAAAAAAAAATCAGATTTTCACTACAGCAACTCTACCCTGCCATGTATCTGGAAAACATCCAGCTCTTTGAAGGACTCAAGTTCTGTTTCCAGCCTTCATCTCTGGTCTCCCTAGTAAACTAGATTATTCTACATGGTTATACTGGCAGTGCACACTTGACTGCCCTTCTCTCCTCAGTGCAGTCAGGAACCACAATGAATGCTGAAAATCAGCCTGTTATGAAATTCCTTCCACTTCCATGGTTCTTCCTTAATTCTCACTGACATCTTGCTCAGTCTTGGGAAGGATGGATTTGTATATCCAGACTTTCTCAGAAACTGCTAGAAGTACATGTGGGGAAGTAAACTTTCTCCTTCCACAGAAACAGTCCAGAGGATTTCTTTACATCCTAATATTTCTTTACTGCTCTAACACAGATTTAGAGCTTGTGAAAACAACAGACCTCATAAAAGCAGCTTTGAGAAGACTAATTAACTAGTTGTATGATATGAAGTTTGTATTTTCTTAACTTGTAATCTATTTTAATTAACCATGAAGTAGAATGTAAATTGCTGTTGTGATTTCATTTTAGACAGTCATATCAGTTTTAGAATGGACTTCACTGGATACTTTTGAAAACACATTTCAAAATCAAACATGTGACAAATTAACATGTTTTAAATAAGCACCATTCAAATTTGATTCTGCAAGCAGGTGGGAAAATAGTTTTGGTTTGCAGCCTAGATGCTGGATGTCATGTCACTGTAAGGAAAAGCCTTTGTGGAATGGAGATTAGCAGACACAGTGCTTTACTTTTCCACATGACCAGAATTTTTACAGTAGACACAGATTGCACAGACAGAGTCTGGAAGGGCAAAAAGAAGCGGGGCATTTCTAGACAAGAAGCTTCCCTCAAGAATTTTGGAATATTTTCTCGTACTAGCACATGCAGTTTCTTATCTGCACTTTGCAGCTGTCTAGCAGACACTAATGAGAGATTTCACGTTCGTACCAATTACTTGAAATATTTAATGTCCTTCTTAAGGTGCATTTACACATCAAAGAGATGACTCAGTCCAAGCATGCCACAATGCTGCAGAGGAAAAGAAAATGTCCCCACTTTGTGCTGAAAGAGAAATGACTTTGAGCTCTCCTGCAACTAAGGCTACATCATCAGTTTTATTTTAGATCTTCGTTTTCAGAGGTTGATAACCCAGGGCAAAAGCGCTGTATCTGTACAATTCTGGGTAGACAGTATATCAGGTAAACACTAAAGTCATACCCTCCTTAGCCAATTAGGGACATTTTTAGGCAGGCATCCAGACAGCATCCCAAGAACAACTTGGGCACAACAATAGTGAAAGGTGTTGTGTGTAACTAATAGGCAGCTGGATTCTGAACCAAAATAACCCATCCTATTTTATGTAACTTGGGTGTTGTAGCCAATTCTTTAAGGTCTGAGACAAATTACTAAAATTTTCTGCCCATAAACACACCCTTCTAGAAATAATAAACAGTTTTCTTTTATTGGTTTTGTCAGAACTCATTCAATAACAGCTGGAAAATGCTTCTGTGAAGAACACTGGGCGTTAATTAGCCTTTTGTATTCAAGAAAACAATTACTGAAACAATAAGTTTCAATTGGTGAAAAAACTATAAAACATGTAGGTTAGGTTGCTGGTGATGTGTTGCTGTGATGGTGGCCGCTAACTTATGTAGTGAGCAGCAAATGTGTAAGATTTGTAATCCTAGAAAATATATTGAGCCATCTCTACTATTATCTACATGAAACCAAAGAAAACTGGGCTTGTTAAGTAAAAGGATCCAATTAAATGCATATTGATCTCATTTTCTGTACTACTATCTTACTAAATTGTTTACAGTTATGTGAGGACTAAGCTACCCCTGCCTAAGCCCACCTACAGCTGCAGTGTTTGTGGTTGGTGGGGAGGGACATGGTGCATTCAGAAGGCAGCAGGTCAGCGGGGTGGTGAGGGGTGAGCTCAGCAGTGTCTGAGAGAAAAAACACCAGGCACTGGAGTGCCCTCCCTCTCTTCCCTGCACAACGAGGCCACCTCCATCTTCCCTTTTCCATCCAAAGAAATTGGTGTTATTGCCAGAGACTGCTGCTCACAAAGACATCTTACCCTCAGTACATAAGCATTATCTGAATTTAGCCTCACTTCCTTTAAGGTCTTATTAGATCTGTCTCTGGTAAGGAAACATCTTTAGCTGTTAAATCAAATAACATTTTCCTAGCACATGCATTTAAATGGCTGCAGTTGATTCTCAGTCTACTGTTTCATGCTATTTGTATTTTAGTCATTTTAAGAAATGTAAATTAGCGTTGGGAATACACTTTTGGCCTTAAAATATCCATAAAAATAATTATAACAATTTTTTCTTTAGAATACTCATATAAATAAATATGTTCACAGCTATGAAGCATACTTTCCATATGTAGAGAATGTTTATAAATAATATCAAGACTTTAAAATCTGTAATTGTCTCCCATTTTTTCCACTTAAAGGAGAATTTAAAATCTTTGGCTTTTGAAAACTAAAAATAAAAGCGTTAGTCTTTGATAAACAATATTGTTTGAGCTAAAACAAAACCAATCTTCCTGCATTTTATTTTTATGGCGGTTAATATTCAAAATACCACAAGGTTATGTGGTCTATACTAAAACTGACAGGGTTTTTTTAGTAAAAGACATACTCATCATTCCATTAAAAAAAAATTAATTACTGAATTTGAAAGAGTAAATTTGCTATTATTAGCACAGGCTGCCTTTGATTTGTAGGTTAGGGGGAAAAAAATTGTCCCTTAGACACTATTAGCAAAAATCTATTTCATGTTTAATCCTTTTACTCAGCTGGTACTCCCTTTGACCAGGAACTATTAATCTTTGTGGCTTTTTCATTCCTAGGAAAAATTAGCTTTTAATACTCATCCTCCTTTTAAATAATTTTATTATTTTTTGTGGTAAAAGATGGCTGAAATGGTTCAGAGGTACCCTTTAACTTTTGTTACTGTGTCATTAAGTATGGGTCCATGGAGAGAATAGAGTAATTCAGTTAATCTCCCAGAAAATATTTGTATCTTCATTCAGAACCCAGCAATTACACTGTCAAAATGACATTAAAATCTCTGCAGAAAATTGTGCAATTTCACAAGTAGATGTGTGGGGTGGTGGGGTGCGGAACAAGAAAAATCTGCTAAAAGAGGTTACTGAGATGACAAAATCCTGGGAGTTCAAAGGAAGCAGGAACACAACCATCACTGGTCTTCAGTAAGGCAAGGGAACTAAACACTTTCAGGTGCCCCTTTTGCAAGCTGAGCAGGAAAGGACATAGGACCAGTGACAGGACACTGCAGCCAAGTCAGGCACAGATTGCTATAGCAAAGAAATAAACCTTCACTATGGCTACACAACAGCTTGATGTGTGTGTGTGTGTGTGTGTGTGTGAGTGAAAATTTCACACCATCTTCTGAAGTGTGTGGTATCGCCTGTCACAGAAAATTACAGTGGTTTGAATTAATAATGTACTCGTTAATGGTTTTATAGAAAAATTTGTACCAAATTTCGAGGTGATCTGAGATTGTAAGTGTTAGTTTGCCCACAAAAGGAAAGCAGAGTCAAGGTACTTGCACAGGATGATTAGGGGCATGAAATACAGCGGGATATAAAGGATGACTATCCTCAGGATACCTGTAATACCAATGCCCATAAAAATTCTGTGGGAGTTTCTGTCAGAAACTCATAATGTTATTAGAACTCTGAAGAGAATGAACTGGATAATGAGTGGACAAAGGGTTTTAGTGAAATATTAACAAAATCTTCATCCCTCTACTTGTTTTAATGGGGACAATAAACTTCTGAAAGAGTCGCAATGGGATCTTCCACATACGGTTCTCCCTGTTCAGAACCAGAACAGTGGATAAAATAGGAAGTGCAGTGTAACAAGAGAAAGGATCCTAAGATGCACAGGACTGTAGCAATGAATCTAGAAATAAACATAATTAGCACAGTTGTATGATGTGTGTCCTGGATTCTGCCTGCAAGAATTTAAAAGGAATAAACTTCAAGAAAGTGGGTTTCTAAAATATCTATATTAATAGTATGTCTAAAAGCTGTTTAAGAGTAAACTAAAACAAGGAAAGATGCAGGTTGCTGGAAGCAGACACTTCATGAAAGGTGACATGTCTCCAGCTGTGGAGTGGTCTGGGAGGATATTTGACACTGTGTGGGGTTACTGTTGCCATCTTTGATATTTCCGAGGACCAGCAGGCAAAGGAAAGACCCAGTACACAGAGGGGGCAGAGGTGGGAAGTGACAATTAACAAGTACACCATGGCCCAACAAGAAAATAGCATTCCAGTCAGGGAATTCAGCATCCTGGAGCCCATTGGCCTGTCCAGGTTGCTTATCCAAGGGCAGCCCAGACCTGCCCTGCCTTTTTCCAGCCTGCCTGATTACTGAGCTGAGGACTGGACATGCTGCGTGCAGAAATGGACTGAGTGAAGTCATTTAGCATGAAAGTGCATTTCTGCAACGCACAATAGATGAAAGAGATGGTTTAAGTGCTTTCTGTCGGGGGCAGATTAAAAGATTAAAATTAAAATGGTAAAGGTGTGTTGTGCAAAAGGATGCAGACACAGTGTGGGACCTGGCATTGTGGTGTCTGACTTTGAAGTGGTTGTCATCTTCTTTTGAAGTGCAATCCACCAAGATGTGTTGGCTGCCTGCACTCTCCACAGCGCTCTTCTGAATGAAATTCAAAGCAGCAGCACGCTGAGCAGTGAGCCAAACACTACTCCAAGGAAAAACTAATGAGAGAGGTATGTCTGCAATCACACCCTCCTTTGATTTGGATTCCCAGAAGGGGATGAGTTACACTAGATAGTCACATACCAGTTTCTCCAGTACAGAAAACCAGCTTTCTAGCTTCAAGCAAAATCTGTGGAGAGTTTATTCCAACATTTTTGGACTGGGACACCTGGATAGTGCAGCTGTAGGACCCCAAGTTGTATAATACATGTCTTGTTGAGTACATAGGGAACTGCAGATGTTGAGATGCTGAACCACCATCACACTTACAGTCCCAGCTGCAGAAACTGCTGTTGGTCCTAGCAGAAAAAACCATCCTGGTTATGCTGGGCTACAAGGACAAAGAAAAAGGCAGCACAGTACAAAAGGCAGGCTGATTGGTTCAGCTGGAGTGGCTGAACCAAGAACAGTTCCTCTGTTTTTTTAACCAAAGCATCTGGCACTGCTATGCTTTCAGATGAACTTATTCGACTTGTATGTATCAGACTTGCTCTTACAACAAGGTACCAGACCAAATGCCTAAAGGGGTATATGTAGAGGAAGGCCTGAGACACAGCATGGTGGTGAACATCCACTTATGTGGAGTATGCCCAGTTGCAGAATTTCAGGTGTGAGGGAACTAACCAGTGAAACCTAAGTGTCTGCAGGCCAAGGGGAAGTGATTTCTAAATGAAGTATAAATAATGTTACATTTCCCAAGAAAAAGTACAAGTCTTTTGTCCTCTCAGAAGATGAAACTTGAAAATAGGAAAGGACAGAACTGAAGGAAATACCAACCAAGCAATGAAAGATAATTTTGATTTTTTCCTTAAATATCAGAGATGTAAACTATGGTGTAATTTACATGTGAACTGTGAATTAGACAAATACACAAGCTACACAGAGACCACCAGAGCCCACCCTCAAAAGCTGCAAAGCAAATAATGTAACATTAAAAGAGTACGACAAAACAGAGTGAAGGCAAAACCATAAGATAAAGTATTTGCAAAAAATACCACTATTTTGGTTATGACAGCACTTCAGAAAACTGGTCCAGGATTACATGCCACTGAGAAAAGTCCTGCATGCACAGCCAGAATACTATTCTTGCTTTATAAGAGACAAGCCTATGAAAAATCTTAAACCACACACTGAAACACATGTGCTCCACTCAAGGTAAGAAATTGCAAATTGTAGATGGCATTCATTCACTTTTGCCAGTTACCATAACCAACCAGCACCACTGCTGCTCTTCCTTGTCTCTATTTTTCCTAGTTCTCACTTCTGTGCTCCCGACTGCTTTTCTCCTTGTGTGCACCAAAACCAGAAAGGCATTGTCCTTCTTATAATATGCCAGGATCTTAACAATAAAATAACAAGATAAGGAAAGGAATTCAGCTTAATGGCAGAATGGCATAGGTGATGTTTGGCAGATTCTGTTTAAGTATACAATGCTACTACATACACCTTATGTACAACTCGCCCTGCACCATAAAAGACCAATGAAGTTGCTAAGTAGTATTCTAAGGATAGAAATTTTATCTACATGAGAGATTGCAGGTGGGACTTGGATTCCTACAACAGCTTGACTACTGCAGCAAGCTTGCCCTTGACTGGTACACCTTGTTCTTAGTTGAAAAGTCACGATTTAAAATCTAAATCCAAGCACTGCTCAAACCCTCACCACTGAAATCAGGTGGAAGCTTAATGATTAATTAGTTCATACAAAAGAAGATGCAGAAGACACAAAACCCAGTAGAATGGAGAGCACTGTTAACAAAACCACTTACATTTGCCATAATAAGGGACAGGCCCTTTCCCTCCCAGGTTAGACTTGTAGGTCAGGAAATATTTCTGTCTTTGGTGAGAGGCTTTTCATTTCAGCCTACTGAACAGTGCTGACAAACACTGACCTTGCTTGACCACAGTCATTAACTGTGTTCACCACAACAGATTTAACAACACTTCTGTTTTATGCTGCTTTCTCTGACCCATTTCTTCCTGGCTTCTCACTCAGACCTGGCTCAGGATTTCCCTTTGCCAGGGTGAAGTCTCAGTAACAAATTTTCCCAAATGTGGTTTGCTTTTTAAAATTTTTTTCCCAATCTATGACCTGGCTTGGCTTGCTAAAGGGAAGAAGCTCAGCAGTCTGTCAAGTCTGACAGTTCACCCTGGCTACAGAAGCAGACATGGCTCTTTCAAAATGTATTAGAGTGCCAAGGGGACTATTAGGAACAGGAAAAGAAGGGAAAACAGTTCACTGGATTCTACTTTCTGAGCATGCAGTGTGGAATAAAACAATTCAGGTCCTAATTTTGGATAGAAAACAAACAGAAAACTGAGATGCTTGTGGGAAAATACAAATATTAGCTTCTCTTGCATTCATAATTACAGAGCAGAGTCATCCAGGTAACTCAGCTTTTTTACAGTATGAATTTTCCATGTTTCTCAACTCAATTAAATTATTAGAAACAGTTGTGCAAAATTTCACACTAAAGGGAGTGTATGTGTTTGTTTGATACTGTGAACAGTTCAGTTTGATAGATAGAAAATATGCAGCAGTAATAGAGGAGACATGAATAAAGGGAAGAAGATAAGCACTATAAAATGTCATACTCTAAAGTATGACTGGTTCACTATTGTTGGGATGAGCAGATAACAGTGAGCAGTGGAAATTCTGTATTCCAGGGAAGAAAAACTTTTTCTTATGTGTCAGATGTTTGTACTCTAATAGTAAAAATATATATGTTAATGGAAAGAATGGAGCTAAAAGTGTCAAAGGTGGTTGACTCTAAAAATGTATAATCTGTGTGTCACTTCAAAAACTAGACTATTTTTTGGAGAACAAACCACTCTTGATTGCCTCTCAGTAGAGCCTTGCCAGTGAGAAGTCTCAAGTGAATGATGATCTTCTCCCATTCAGCACTGAGGATGAAATCGATAGCCCATTCTTTAACAGTTAATAATAACCTTTATGTAACAGCAGTTTTTTAAAATAAAAGACAAGAATATTTATAAAAAAGTCTGATTTATCACACACTGAGAATATGCTTTGCCTGCAGAAGCCATCTGTCTATGCACTTCACAGCTCTGTTTTCTGTAGGAGATAGGCTGTCATATGAAACATTTTTCTGCTGTTTATTTTGGGGTGCTCAGTTTGAAGGAGATAAAATATTTTGTATTTTGGTTTTTTTCAGCACAAGAAGACATATTTGAAGGCTGACACATGAATCAAGGGCCCAGGGAAGGTGTTAAGCTTGTATAAAAGTTGAAGTGACGATTGGGTCAGACAACTGTCAAAGGCTGGAAAAGCTTTCAGGTGAAGTGCCTTAGAGAAGGGTAATAGTAGTGTTTGAATCTGAATGAACCACTGTACTGAGCAGAGCAGTCTGGAAAAACAAGTGCTTTGTTTGCTCCAACACCAAAAAATGCACTTTTGATGCTGCAGTTATGGCAAGAGTGCCCTTTTATAATTCTCTCTCAACAAGCATTTTTTGCATGTATGAACATTTATGATGGAGTTCTATTAAGAAAATGTATTGTTAATTAGCCAAAGATTAATTTATTTTCTTAGCTTTTTATTTCTATTTAGTTTTAAGATTTAAAAATTCTGTGAGGAGAGTGACGTCCCAGTTATAGGTGCACATCTTTATGCCCCATTGTTAACTACATCCAGTTACATGCTAAGGGCAAGAGAACAAAAAAATCTAATTTCAGAGGTTTATAAAGACTTGATCTGTATTGGATGTAGATATGCCAGTGACAAAACAGGGGATATGCTTCACAGCTTGTTTTTCAGCAATATGGTCAACTTCAAAACTCCAACAGTTAGGAAGAAACAGTAGCAGTGATTCTAATATTTTTTTCTGTAGAACCACATTATGGAACACTAAGCTGGGCAAAATTGCTGCATACAGAGGTACAGTAGCAGAAAAAGAAGTACTCTAGTTAACCAAGAACAGGTGTATCCTCAGCAGAGGAGAGAAAAACAAACATCTTTCCTTGAAAGAGGGAGCTTTCAATGGCAAAAGCTGAGTGCAGAGATGTAGTAGGTTAGAAATGAATGAATTTTTAAGGAGGAAAGGAGTAATCTGGAAAGAAGGCAGCTGAAAGAATGAAAAGAGAAAATGAGAGAGAGAGGCACCCAGGGAATGAGGGGGAGGAAAGAAGAACATTTAAATACTTATCAGTATCAGTTCAAAGACACTAATTTCTGCAATATTTTCTCATCAGTTGGAAAGTCTGTGCAGATGTGGTGAATATACACCTCACTGCTACTTTAGTAGCTGTATTTTTTTTTTAATACAAGTTCATTTGGGACGAGTTGGATGTGGGAGGGAAGCAAGAAATAGCAGAAAATTCTGGCACAATTTTATCAGATACTTACAATAGAAGAGGAGTAGATATATGTTGAGATGGAAATGTACTCAGTAAGTGTTATGAAGTGAAGAAAGGCTTGGAAACCAGCACCCTTTCAGGACTTATTTACACAAAATCCATAGTTCCTTCAGTTTAGTGATAGGTATTTTAATTTTTTTTTTTTTTTCACTCAAAGAAGCAAGCAAGAAAGTGTTAGATTAGTGTTGGATTTCACCTTCCTTCATGGTCAAATCAAATAATCAACCCAAAAGGCCAAGTTACAATTTCTAAGAAGTTTGAAAGAGACTCATTACTTTGGCTCACCAAAGTTCACAACCACAGAGAACCTGACTCAGGAGCAGATGTAGTTTATGGCAACAGTGAAAGAGCCAAACCTTTGATTACATGCCTGAGGAGAAGGTGTTTAGGAGGGAAACAGGGGAAAGAGGCAGGAAGCAGATTGGAGACATTCAATCTGAAAGTTGCCAGGGTGCATAATAAATTGCTGAATGTGTAAATTTTAAAAAAAAAAAAGAATGTGGGAAGAGCACAAGCACAAGCTAGACTTCTTACAATAAAAGTGCTTTGTGGAAAATTAAAAAAAAACTGTAG
Organism: Dicaeum eximium; assembly: GCA_013396995.1. Taxonomy (NCBI): domain Eukaryota; kingdom Metazoa; phylum Chordata; class Aves; order Passeriformes; family Dicaeidae; genus Dicaeum; species Dicaeum eximium. The sequence continues at coordinate 2,135,005 of VWZP01008963.1, read as the reverse complement.
CTCACTAATACCATGTGTAAGAAGATAAAAGCCATCTACAAGTCATTTTAAAACACTTTCTCAGGACAGCATCTATTTTGCCCTCAGATGAGCTACAGCACACAGCCTGGGGATTTCTGGGAGGAGCAGTGACAAGTTTGAGCTCGTTCACTGAGTACCATTAGAATTGCTTTACACTACAGGAAGCAGTTCAGCAGACACATCTGCAATCAGAGGAATTTTGAGGTAAAAATTATTCCAGTATATACCCAGTGTATTTTATGGCTAGGTAATGGAAGATGAACACTTAGCAAAGTTAGCAAAAGTTTATCTGTTATTCATTCTAGTGTCCAGCCAGGAGACCCACAGGTATTGCCATAATGATAAATGAAAAGAAAAAAAAAATATATATACATATATATATATATATACTTTTTCTTTCCAAAACATGGACATGCAAAAATGTTTTTCAAAATTTTGAAAAGTCACAATACACAGTAATGTATTCTTTTTTCTAATTTCCAGTATTGCTAGATATTGGGAAGAAGTCCTGATAACAGACATATGTTACATGAAAACAACAAGCAAGAGAAGAAAAAGATGGATTTGTAGTTTCCCTAAACAAAACTCTCTGATCATTTTTAATACTCATAGTTTGTTCTGTCTGGAAGTGATATCACTTACTGCTATAGCCCTTTGTCAATCTGAATTACCCCTGGGACACCTTAGGGTTGGCCTGATAAATGGTCATCCCTACAAAGCCAGCAGTTCTCCTCTGCAAAACTAAGAGAGGAGATCAGAGTGACTGCAGCTGTTCAGCAGTACCAGTCAAAACTCATAAAACAGGTCACATGAGGGGATACTGTTATTCTGTAGCTTGAAGACCTTGGAGCCACTATCTTGAGATAAGTTGCTTTTTCTACTGTTTTGAAGTGAATTTTTTTAACCTAAATTTCATGTAAGTCCATAAGGAATCAGTAGAATACTGGTTTTCACTGAGTCTATAGTTTGTATTTGATGATCCATGTAATTTTTTGTTACTGTGGTTCTTAGTGGTTTTTGAGTTCTTAGCATCTTTATAATAAATTAGTTGGTCTGCTCGCCAGTTTCCTAACACTTTTCCTTATAATACATTACAACCTCTGATAAACAACCTCTCATTGGAGTTTTCCCTGTAGTTACTAACTTTACAACATGCCACTTAATTGTTTTTGCCCTCTGTAAGAGTATTTCACCCTTGGAGCACTAAAGTAGCACTCTCACCTGGACCCTCCCCACAGAATATTTATTTTCTTTAATGAGCAGCAATACAATAAACAAAAAAACCAAAAAGCCAAAAAACCAAACAAACAAAAAAAGGAAAAAAAAAAAAAAGGAAA
>VWZP01008963.1:1960894-2133583 GCA_013396995.1 Dicaeum eximium | reverse complement strand
AACCCCACCACCACTTCTCAAATAATCTCCAAAATCTTAATGCAGAATCTGGTGGTAAAATGAATACTGCATGCGGTCAGAAGAGCCACAGTTCAGGCAGTGAGCACATGCTGGTAGCTGTGCACAGTAGCTTGCAGAGTCAGGGCCTGAATCAGCACTGTAGCTGGTAAGAAAAAAAGGCAGAGACAAAAAAATCTATGACATGTGTTATGATGAGCTGTTTCATGAGACACAGATGACAAAATGACATTATGTACTCTGGTTGTTAAGAACAGGAAATTCTACCAGTATTTTTACCCTACTCTTTTTTTAAATACTAAACATTAGGTACAATAAACTATGCTATTTGTGCTATGTTAATGATGTATTTTATTTCACATCCCAGTGATTCTTCACTGAGTCTCTAGGACAAATATTTCTAGACAGTGAATATTTTATTTTTAAAATCTAAGTAAAAAATTACACAGAAATTCACTTGTGTGTGGGACATCCATCTATGCCTCAGTTTGCTCTTAAAAAAAGACTTAAATGATGTCACTGGTCTTAATATCCTCTGTGTCAATAATATATTTCAGAAAGCATTAAATGATGTTATTGTTTAAAAATTATACTTGTAATGAATATAAGATATAGGGAAAAATTAAAGGTAATAAAAAATGATGCTAAATACCAATCCAGAGAGTACTGTATTCAAAGACACATTTCTGTCATTTTTTCAAGCATTCAATGAAGTGAGCAATAGCTTCTGTTTTATTTCATATCAATTTACCTTATTCAGCTCCTCATTCCCTTAAGAAACTACTTGTAGGCTTCATTACTTGATTTCTTCTGCTCCTCTGCCTTTGGCTCCATGGAAACCAAGGTAAAATTAGTAGCAGAGAGGAAATCCCAAGTAACCCTGAGGTAGACTCTTAGGAAACCTTTTTCTATTTTAGAGAATCAAAGAATCACAGACTGTCTATGGTAGCAAGGGATCTCCAGAAGTCATCTTTTTCAACCCATTTGCTCAAGCAGAGCCACTTGAGCAGGTTTTCCAGACAATATCCAGGCAGCTTTTGAATATCTCCAAGGGTGAGAATACCCGTGCCAGTGGTCAGTCAGCCTCAGAGTGAAAATGCATTTCCTGAATGTTCAGACAAAACCTCCTGTGTTTCAGGTTGTTCCCACTGCCTCTGGTCCTGTCACTGAGTGCCTTTAAAAAGTGCCTGGCTCCATCCTCCGACCCCCACTTCAGGTATTTATATACATAGCTATATGTATATAATGTGTCATATAGATGTATATATGTGTATCATATATACATATATATGTATATCCTATATACTTACATGCAGTCCCAGCTCTCTCAGCCCTTCCTCATAGGAGAAATGCTCTAGTCTCTTAATCTTGTGTCCCTTCATTGGACTGCCCTAAGCGTCCTTGTCTCTCCTGTATTGGGGAGCCCAGAACTGGACATCGCACTCCAGGTGTGGCCTCACCAGTGGTGAGTAGAGGGGAAGGATCCTCCTTTGCTGACCTGCTGTCAGTGCTTTGCCTAATGCAGCCCAGGGTCCCATTGGCCACCTTTATGGCAAGGGCACATCCTTGGTTTATTTCTGATGTGGCACCTACCAGAAGCCCTGGTCCTTTTCTGCTGAGCTACTTCCACCTGGTCAGCCCCCAGGGTACTCAGGCTTGTTTCTCCCTGGGTGAAGAACTCAGAATTTCTCTTTGTTGAATTGCCTGAGCTCCCTGTCAGTCCATTTCTCCAGACTTTCAAGGAACCTCTGGATGGCAGCACAACCCTCTCATGCAGCGGCCATCCTTCCCTGTTACACACCACCAGCAGCCCTGCTGAGGGTCCCCTCTGCTCCATCACCCAGACCATCAGTGAAGATGTTGGACAGGGCTGGACCCAGGACTGAGCCCAGGGTACACCACTACTGACTGGATTTCGTGCTGCTGATCACCACCTTTGGTTCTCAGCCATTCAGCTTTCCATCCGCTGTCTGCTCCTCATCAGCTACGGTTTCTCTATGAGGATATGGCAGACAGCGTCAAAAGCCTTACTAAAGTTGGGGTAAACAGATAGTATCCACTGCTCTTGCCCTCCTTATTTAAAAGGAGGATGTTGAACTGAATCTGTGGTTTGATGGCATAGCTAGCCCTCTCTCAGCATTTATGTGCAGTGAACATTTCTAATATACTTGAGTGTGACAGCCAGTGCTTGGAGAGCCACCGAAACTAGACAAGTATCAGGAGCTACACTGTTGAAAGCATTTGGCCAGAACTCATCTGAAAAACAATAAAACAAAAGAAGCAAAGCTGGAAGAAATAGAACTATCACCACTTACACAGGTTAGGATGGAAAATACCGTTTAATCAACAAATATGTGTAAGTAGTTAGGTTCACTTGAACTTCTCTCTGGTGTATGAAACTACAGCGAAAAGCTCTGTGGTTGTCATGATTTCACTGCCATATAATGAGATAAGGGGAAAACTTTCAAGCACGCAGTTGCAGGGAACAGTCTGAAATTTCTGTCCTTTTCATTATCAGGCCATGAGCTAATTAGTCAGAATAAGTAGGAAAACTTGCCTCATGGCATATTAATTCACAATTCACATTCATGGGGGTTCCTACTCATCCCCTCAAGCATCCTGGACTGCCTACTGAGAGGCAGCATGGTTTGCCCTGCAGTACTGCCCTGCAGAAAAGTGGGTATAGCACCACTTACTGTGTTTTGAAGTCTAATTAGCTGTTTGCAAAAAGAAGTGAGGTCGGCAGATGAAAAGTGCTTCAGAAATGCAAAATATTATTATTACTATTAATAATAATAATGAAGCACATGCACCAAATAATTATCATAGCAAAATCCCCCACTGATATCTTTATAAGGTTACCAAATGTTATGAAATGGATGTTAGAGGGAAGTTGAGAAAATACCTTCTTCTCCTTCAGCAAAACCCCTTGAATATCATTGTTCTTGTTTTTTAACAGATACCATTAATAATACAACTGGTATTAAATGTTATATATAAGCTAGGTGACTTTTCTAAATAGAGAAAATAATACAGCTAATGTTCTAAAAATTAGTCCATATTAGGTTAGCAAATACTGAAGGTTAATCAGGAGATTTTCCAGATTTTCAAGCACTGAATTGGCTGATCTCTTGAAAAACATGACCTATTTTTAAACACTGATCTTGAAAATGCTCTACTTGCAGTCTTATGTTCAAAGTATTAGACTGCAAGGTTTGGAACAATCTAAATAATTGATGATCTTCTAATCAAAAGGGACATACATCAAAGAGAAAAGCTACAGTTCTGTTCATTGAAAGAGTTAGGAAAACATGGAGGAAAAGAAAAAGGAGTGTTGAGATTGAAAATGTGAGCAAACAGTAATCAAATTACTACCAAAAGATTGTTACAGACCACTTCTATCATAAATCCCACAAATTTTTTGTGATGAATAATTCCATTGACAACATTAAGTAAAAATTGAATCCCAAAGAAAATGAAATTTTCACAAGTTATACATTTTATCTCTGTACACTGATAGACCCAAATCTAGGTATTCAAATACCTAATAGACAAGATTCTAGTCCTTCAATTTTTACCACCTAGAGTGAATGTTTTTGTGACAGGTAACCTAATAGTTTGGAAAGTGGTAGCTTGCCTGCATAATAAACATCACTGACTTAATTTATAGAAGTTAAAATATGTCAGTTAAAATGGTGAAAAAATTGCAGAATTAGAAAAAGGTTTTACATTAATAAATGTACATCAGCAAGAGTTCTGATGTGAATTAAATGGCTGTAAGTTAGGTCAAAATCAATTTAGAAATGCCACAAAGTATGTCCATCTTTGGATTCACTTTTACTTTAATCCTCTCAGCTTTTGTATGCGAATCACAACTAGAGATAGACATTTTTAAAATCTTTCAGTAGCAATGGCAGTAAATTTCCTTGTAGGGTTATACAAAAGGAAAATTGTATCTGTGTCACCAGGGGAAATATGGGTTCTGAGAAACCTGGTCTTGTGAAAGATGTCTCGCCCCATGGCAAGGTTTTGGAACTAAATGATCTTTAAACTCCCCTCCAACCCAAACTATTCTATGATTCTATGGTTCTATGATTCTACGATCTCTAACATAGAAGAATATTGACATCACTTCACCATGGAATATTCTGAATAGATCTTTTAAGGCTACAGCCATCCTTTAATTTATGTTTACAAACGGTGCTAAAATAGTCCTGACTTCTAAAACACTCCAAGCCCCACCATTTTAATGGCTATACATCACTAACCTTTGAAAAATAATCCATTCTGTTACCACTTTGTAGTCTGTGTTTATGACAATAAAAGAATTATCTTGGTCTTTTCTTTATAGGTGTTTCTTAGTTATGCCCAGGCACATACATTTTTACTGGTAGACATGTATTTTTTGCCTTGGTTTCATTCCTTGCTGGCTTGTGGGACTCTGATTCAAAAGAATAATCTTCTGCTCCTCTTACCTTTGTTCTTTAGGTCACCCTCATCCTCACTCCTGTTTCTCATGGTTTTTTTTTAAGCAAGAACAATAGAAAAAGGGCTTCTCTTTTTCCCACTGTTTACAAGCAGCCTTATTATTTATGAAAGATTAAAAGTTTCTGAATCATCCTAACATCAAATTATTTTTAAAATATTAATATTAGGTTTCAATTCGTTATATGAGTTAAATCTAACATTATAAAAGTAACTCCTTTTTTTGTCCTTGCTAGAGCTTTTATGCAAAGCTTCAATAAGGGTCTAGTCTCAGTGAGCTGTATATGGTGCAAACAAATGATGGAGAGTCTATCAGGTGGGTTCTAGGAGTGCAAGTAAACAAGTTTGTCTTGTATGAATAGCTACCAGACACCCAGTAAGATAGATCAAAACCAGAGAAAAGGAAGTCTTGGTGGCACAATTCCTACACCCTAAGACAACCACACCCATAAGTATTAATACAACAACTTGGAAATGAGTCTTCTTTTGAGGAAAAGTATTTATAAGATTAAATTTTGTCCTTTACAGGATACACATACATAATGCTTATTAATATTTGTACACAAAGGAAAAAGTTCCTGCAACTGTCCTGTACCCACCAAAACAAAACAAAAAACCACAAACAAACAAACAAACAAACCCCAAACAATGACCCAAGGTAAGTTTTCTCCTAACTAGAGTGTTTTACAGGATGGGAAGGAGAAAAAAAAAAGGATTCAGCACATAAACTCACACATTTCCTGATACACACATAAATGTTTTTCCCCCTTTATCCCTCTAAATCACTCTCAAGCTTTGAATAACACCAAAATAGTAAATGCCCTCTTCCTGTCTCCTCTTTCAAAGGAAGACAGTACAAAAATAATCATGAGTTAGTAATTCATTTTAGAATATGGGCTGAATGTCAGACGATAAAATCAGGTTTTTATTCCCAGACTTTAAGAAAGGAAAGTTCTTGGGAACAGAACAGATAGGGATCTATCTTTGGCAGCCTAATAGCTTGGTATCTCCTATGTCTTGCACCCAAAAAATAAACTAAAACCTCTCTCTGCTAAAGGAAAAGAGTGTAAAGATACACAAAGATGCCTTTTGCCACATAGTTGGACCTTTCTAATCATTTACTGAAGGAAAATCAGAGCTACACACCTTTGACTCTTCTCCAAAGGAATGAGAATTGGATGTCTTAAATAACATCCTAGGGTTGTGTTGCCATCTGAAGCTGAGTACAGAGGGATCTGCTTAGTTTGTGAAACTTCCTCGCATTTCAGGATGTCAGCATGACAATGCAGTCATCAATGAGGGCTGTTGCAAGTGCAGAATGGCAAGCTGGAAGGGAGTATGATCACTTACAACTCAGTCCTTTTCCTGTTAGGTAGACAATATAGCTCTTTTCTTCTATACCTGCTCCAAAACATGGAAGATAGCTGCTTTTTAATGCAAACAGTTAGCTTAAAACATCATGCCATTCTCTATAAACATAACGATTATGAGAAGTTGCAGACACATTTACTGGTCAACATTGGCTGCATTCACCAAAGTAGTACGAGTTTGCTTGAAACTCCAGACTGCTATCAAGAAACTGAACTTGTTTTCCTCTAGTCCCTTCTCATGCTTCATGCATGAAGCTCCTGACACAAAGTAGAGGACACTGCTCCCAGCTGAAAGGTGGCAACTCTTTTCCGAAGGGCTGGTTCACAGCCATGATTAAACGCTTCCAGCACACAGTTGGGAGCACCTTAATTCTGAGTTTAGATGAATGTGCATCTCTTTTGCCATTTGTTCTCCAAATTTGGAGAACAGTTTGTTGCACCCACTGACACATCTGTCACACGTTAAGCCTTATATTTTTTGTAATTTGCCTCATCTAGCTTTTCCTATTAGTTTCTACAATACGCTGTGACAGTTGGATAGGTTCAAAGCCCTAGCAGTAAGTGATAGAGCCTTCTTATGTACAATGAAAATAACTATTTCAAATAGGTTAAGTATATTTACACATGCAGAGATATAAAAGAGGTTTTGAGGTTTCCAGATGTGTATTATTCTGTATTGGGCTACTAAAAAGAAGCTGTGATCTAAAAGAGACTTTATTCAGCCATGCTTTATTTCTCTGCATTTAGTACAGTCTTTTACTTTCCTAGTCAGCAGCATGCCACCTGCTCTTTCATTTCCTCAAAGTAGGTCAGCAGTCAGCCATCAATCTTTCATCTTCATTACAGCTAAATCCTAAAGCCTGAGGCAAATGAACCATTTTAAAGGAGATGCAGTGATAGCTGTGGTATTCTCTCTCTTGTGTTAGCCATTTGCAGCTGAAAAAATATCTCACATGCTTTATTTCTCTGCATTTAGTACAGTCTTTTACTTTCCTAGTCAGCAGCATGCCACCTGCTCTTTCATTTCCTCAAAGTAGGTCAGCAGTCAGCCATCAATCTTTCATCTTCATTACAGCTAAATCCTAAAGCCTGAGGCAAATGAACCATTTTAAAGGAGATGCAGTGATAGCTGTGGTATTCTCTCTCTTGTGTTAGCCATTTGCAGCTGAAAAAATATCTCAAAATCCAGATGAATCTAGCCAACCTTTAACTGGAAAATAGGGATGAAAGCAGTTCTCACAAGGTCTTTGTAAAAATCTGGGGACCAATTCCGAAACACAGAAGCGTTGGCCCAGTCTTCACATCATATAATATCTGTCATATCATTATTAAGCTCTGAAATTCAGGTTATATCATTACCACCCCAAAAAAAGACAATTCTAGATCTTCAACTAATCTAGTACCTTAGAAATATAGTTTCACTCCCATACACAGTGTCTCTTTACTCATGATTGATTTTTAGCTATATATTTCTAGATGAAGCCAGACTTTTGTCAGCAGTATTCAATGAAAAAACAAAAGGCACAAATTGAAATGCAGGAAGTACTATTTAAACATGAGGAAAATAAGTGCTTTTTTTTAATGATGAAGGTGGTTGAACACTGTAACATGTTGCCCAGAGAGCTTGTAGAGAGTCCACACTTGAATATATTCAAAATGTGATTAGACATGGTGTTGAACAATGCACTCTAAGTGACTGCTTTAAGCAGAAAATATCCAGAGATCCCCTTCAGTCTCAAAAATTCTATAATTCTATACTTCATTTCTTAACCTCATTTTCTTTTTCAGGAGTCAGTTTGTATGAATTAAATAAAAATTAGGTAAACACCGAAGATCTCTTCCTCTTCATGGTATATTAGAATGTGTTTCCCCATCATAGCACAACTACCAAGTGCTCTAAAAATATGATAATGTGACATACTTGGAAAAGAATGCAGGACACCCGGTGTCAAGAATTACATTCTAAACATTCTTCCATCAATGTTCAGAAATATTATCTGAAGTTTGTCAGAATTGCTCTCTTTATTCTATGAAAACATTATAAAGAATAGAAATAAAATGAAATGCAAAGAGAACTTAAAATACAGGGGTATCCCCTCCCTCCATAGGTGATGCATGTAACAGATGTACTCACAAAAATCTCTCTAGCCCACTGCATGTCTCAAGTCCTACCAAACCACGCCTTCTCTGGGGAAGAAAAAGACCAAGCATATAGAAGCAATTCTCTAGAATATTCTACTGTCTGTCACACAATGATTTCTTCAGGGTGAGGTCATGTCTGCTTATTTAACACCTGATAGGTTTTTCTTTCATCAGTGTGCTCACTTGCTATGTTAATCCCATGTAAGCTTTTAGGATGGACAATATTTTGCAGAAAAGTTCACCACCTGCAGTATGTGTTGTCTGTTCTTTGAACCTGCCAGTTCCACTTCACACTCCTTAGCTCTTGTATAGGAATAGACTATGTGTGATCACTTCTAATCAAATTTTCTAAGCCACTGAAGATTTTTCCTCCCCTGTCCTCATCCATCTCTTTTACAGACAGAAGTGATTCCCAGCCTATTCCTTGGATGGGGGCTTTTCCATACTTCTCAAGGCTCTTCATAGCTCTGGATGTTTTCCATCTCCTGGAGATCAGGAACTGTGCTGGGGCTGTACACAGTACAGGTGTAACTCCACTCTGGATTTAAACACTGGTATAATATTGCTTTGTATTTTGTCCCCTACTTCTTTTGATATAATTCCTTACACTTGGTTGGCCTTTTGACTCCTATTGTGCACTGGGATGATATTTTCTTAAAACTAAATGCTCTTGTATCAAGATGTAACCATCACCTGGCATTTATTTATATGCAGCTTCACCTATCGTGTCGTTTTCCGTTCAACCAGAAATCTTGTTTGGCATTCAATTTATGAAATCAGTGTCACAGTGACTTGTGGAAATGACTTGTCAAAGTTCGTAATTTTAACTGCTTAACTAATTACTTTGATAATTTCTGATATGGACCTCATTTCATATTAACTAAAATTTTATTAATTTATTACAAAACCTCCTAACACCAGAAAAGAGGAAAAAATATCCAAATTGCCCCCACAGTGATCCTTTCCATCTTATTCCAGCCCAATTCCTTTGTAATGCCATTTCTTATAATGTTGTTTGATGGTTTGCCATCACACACACATTTCCATCCTGAATGGGTCTCCAGAGGAGTTCTTTAACTGGCTGGGTTTTTGTCTATATTAATGTATGCAAATGAAAAGTATGAAAAAACTAAGAAAACTTTGGTTTAAACTGCTCACAGCATTTTTGTAAGATTAGATCCCAATGAAGGCATTAAAGATGTATGCCTTCTACCTGTATAGCATAGCTGCAGACCATCTCCATTTTGGAAGCAAGAAATGCTCATTTTGCTTTCATCTGCTGCACAAAGTTACCTGCTGGCTCAATGGTATTATTGCAAACAGAAAATTCTGTAGTAAATGGAACTTTCTATCATTATCCCTACAAATCTAGGATGTGGGTGTACTGCTCCACTTTTATTTGCAACTGCCCCACAAAATGCGAGAGAGCCAATCAGAGCAGCTGGATTAAAAATTCTGTTTCTGAAGGGAAGTAACCAGCACAGAGAAAGAAATAACAGAGGGAATATCCAGCTTTTGTCAACCAGAATCCAAACCATTGGTTGTTTGACTTATGTCCCTGACCAAATACCAGAACTGTAATATGAACAGTCAAAATACGAAATATATATACATATGTACTTATTAACACACATTCATACATATGTATCTACATCTATATGCAACATATTGAAAATAAATATTTAAAGAAGTATTTTTTTCACAAATATGTGCCTTTTCAAATATCTAATTCTGAACAGATTAGGAGACTCTTCCACACTGGTAAAATCTACACCATATTTCATTTGCTGGTAAAAAGCAGACACAATAATTTTAAAATATAAGCAGGGTATCCATAAAATGAGGATTCTAGCTTTGTAAACTCTAACCTGATGTAAAGTGATAAGGGAATTATCAACTGCTTAGAAAGATTCTCAGATCTCTAAAACTCTTACTTGAGTCATAGATGCTTCATGAGAAAGCAACAGAAATATCTAAGAATCAATGGAAAGTGTTGAATAAAATGGGAATTCTAAAGAAATAAGTACACCAATAACTAAAATCCAAAATGTTTTTTTAGATAACCAAGAGTCCTTTAAAACACAGTCATAATAAGGACGTTATCTATTATAGCATAAATTACATGAGAAAAATTAGGATGGCTAATACAAGTTTTCAAGAACAAGTAGCTAAAAGGCAATAGTAAGTTAAAAATGTACCCCAAAAAAAACCCAAAAAAGATCCATGTCATTGCTGTTAAGCTGAGAAGTAATGATGACAATAGAATGAAAACTCAGAATTTTCTGTTGAAAAGGCTGTTGACTACTACCACCAAAAAAAAAAATCAAAACAAAAAACCAAACCCACAAAAAACCAAACCAAACCAAACCAAACCACCAAACAAACAAAATCAAAACCCCCAAAAAACCAGCAAAAAACCAACCAAACAAAGAGGGCTGCCAGCCAGCTACAGCTGTGGGGTCTGGGTCTCTCCCTTTATGAGGCATCCTCATGCACTGGGAACTCACTCCACTTCCACATAACTAATTAGTAAGCATTTATTTTTGATTCTAAACTGCAAACCATTAAATCAGATCTTACTGGGAAGCCTTACACTGACTGTCCAGAAGTATGTCCATACCAACCTCTGTAGCTCATGGTTGATTCGTAACTCTTTCTTTAAAAAAAAAGAAAAAAAAAAAAGAATGATTGGATTTGTGCAGCCTCAGCATTCTTCACAGAAATAGGAGTGAGTACCTCTCTTGGGAAATTGTCCAATCTGCATCCATTTTTCACTTTTTCTTCTTACTCCTGACCGATGGTCACCTGCAGGTCATCACCAGTCTTTAACAGCTGCTCAAGAGTGGGTAGTGATCTGAAGCTGAGCTGGCCTAAGCCACAAGTTTGCTGTCCTTTCACACAGTCAGTTTTATGAATGACCTGCACATTATGGTAGTGAAAGTGAGCATGAGGTAAGATTTGTTAAGTGTGACAGTTCATGGAGACAGGCAGGAGAAAACATTATAGGAGGGTAGAGAAGGGATGTACTTCCCAGAATAGAGCTGCTGAAGGTCTAAGAACAAAGACAGTTTGGAAAGTAGACTTCAGGGTGATTCAGGTCTCTAAAAAGCAAGATGCACTCTGCTTTATAGCTTTTAAAAATATGTATGCAACCAAAGTATTGCTAATGCATATTGGCCCCATTAATAATGTGGTTAACAGCTATTATGTGTTTCTTCTCCTTTATCCAGGGAGTGAAGTCTATACAGGAGGGTATTTAAAAATAAACATACACATTCTGCTGGATATTAATGCAGGAGACAGCTAGTTGAGAAATAATCCTTGCTTTTGCACAGCTAGATCTGTGAAAATTTGTAATTTTTATACAAAAGTCCATGCTAGTGTTTGCCAGAGCTAGAAAAAGTTTTTTCTGACTTGCATATGAAATATACATTTATATTTTAGAGTATGCTTATCAGAGAAGAAAAGTTTTTACTCTCTAAAGCAAAACAATTTTACATACCTAAAATATAATCATATAAAGGCTTTGATTTACTACCACGTGGGAAACTCCAGCAGAGAATGGCCCAAGGCACTGGCAGAAAATGTCCTGTGTTGGTACTAGCACTTTCTTTAAAAATGGGTTTCAAAATATGACTGCATTGCTTTGCTAGGGAAGGACAGAGTCTTCAAGGTTTGGGCACAAATAGAGTCCACTGCTAACAGATGCTGCTCTGTAAGAGAGCGCGGTAACAATCCAGGAATCCAGGAGAAGCAAACACAGAAGCGGAATGACCCATACTGCATGGCCATAAAGAGAATGGCTTTGTTCAAGGAAGCTCTTCCTCAGGCCCTCTGCCCACCAGCACAAAGCCTGGGTTAAGTCTGCAGCACTCTGCTTATTGCCTGTGTGTGTGCCCTTGCTGTCCAGCCAGCTGTCCCTGTCTCCCTGGGTATGCTTACAAACAGAAGTGCTCCACCTGGCACTTCACCTTGAAGGAAAAGCACATCAGCTCCTGTTAACTTAGAGCAGCACTGAAATGGTTTTAGTGCAAAGCCGAGGTGCTCCTTTTAAGTGAGAGAGCATTACTCCATGGTCAAGCACTGCATAAAGATCTTGTGGCAGGTGACTCATGGCTTGCTTTTCCAAACTGACAACAGGACTGATCACTGCCATTAATCCATTTCAGTACAGTTTGCTGGCCAGAACTCAGGACATTCTAGGCAAATGATACTACCTATAATTAGCTATAATACAAGCTTGAGGCTTGCCTTCTCCATAAAGTTGCTTATGATTTAAATAATAGTTTTAAAGAAGCACCAGGATATCCAGATTGTATCTTTAAAGTATCAGCCTATTTAAACATTTGAAGGGACAAGAGAATATTCTTCCCCCAGAGAAGTATTAATTACATTAGATAATTTTCTATCCTAAATAGCGCAGAATTCTCTATTTTCAGAGATGTCTAGTGGAAAGACTTTGTTGGTCTCTATTGCAGCCTTAGTATATTTGCGGAGTAATTCATTAAGGTTCTCTTTATGCATATCAGCATCTGGTTTTGCACATACGCATAAAGTCTATCTTTCCTTATACAGTGGGGGTTTCTTCCAGAAAACAAGAGAGGTGCTACAATACTAGAAAGGGTTGAACATTGAGTATAAATAAATAAAATGCAGGATAAAATGCAGGATATAATGCAGCAAGGAAGATTAATCAGTTCCTAGATTGTTTTCTGGAAGTTTTTGATCAGGTTTTGGTGATTGATGGAGAGAAGAGGTTTCTTGTCTTTTTTCCCTTCTGATATGAACAACTCAAATGATGGAAAAAAAGAGCAAAAATTATTCCTGTCTGGATTATAGAGCCTGTAAATCTTGACACTCCATATTAAGTTTAAGTAAAAATGTGTCCAGAGATCTCACAGAGACTTATCTCTGAAAGAAGAAGGTAAACATGTGAAGAAAAGAGCTTCTGTGACCTTGCTAATGTGGTACTGCTTAACAAACGCTGAAATATCCTAAAGCCAGATACGTTCCTATTTGATAGGCAGTTCCTAACTGCTAAAATATCAGTGCTGTCCTATACCAACACTGTAGTCTTTTAAAGGAGCATAAAATGAGTGTTAAGTTTATCTCCAGTTTCAGTTTTCAGAGAAGTAAATCTAAATTATTGTCTCCCGTGTATTTGTAGTCTAAAGTGAAGAAGTGCCATTGGGTCTATCATACACTGAGCCTCCTCAGTGAATGAACAAAACTGTCACAGTGCCTTCTGTGTGAAGCAGCCAGGTAACCCTGACAGATGATGTGCCTGCTGCTTTTAATGATGGTTAGGTGGTGAATCATTCACTGGCTGTCTCATGCAGCAACCTCAGCAGCATTGCTATCATAAGTGGTACGTGGCTGCTCTTAGGTCATGTGTATGTATTGGCTTGGTGGAGTTGGATGTCTGACATCTGACTTCCTTTCCTCCAACAGTCTAATTCAGTGAGGATCAGGGATTATGCCTTAAAATCCCAAAGGGAGAACAATAGTCTGGATTTCCAAAAGCTGTTGAAAGGACGAGTCCTGTTGGGTACCTCTGGCAGCAGAGCCCTCAGAACTGGAGCAGCTACTGCAAAGTAGCAGTGACAGGCCAGAAATGTGACTACATAACAGTAGCACAAGTAACAATAATTATATAACAAAACCTCTTCCACTATCATGTTTCCATATTCTAGAATAATACTTCCACTCTGAGAACCATAATTCCATACTAAAATCAGTGTTGTCCAACAGCACAACCATGAAAATACCCAAACAAAAATACTGAGGTTAACTGAGTCTAAAAATGTGAGGAGTGAAGCTGAGTGGGCCATCTGATGACAAGTGGAATTTGATTTCAGTAGCTGTAATGCTACGGTAAAAATAGTGGAACTACTTATACATTTTCTCAGAGTCGTAATTAGTTCATGGAAATGATCTGGGAATCGCTTTGACAATGAAGTCCTAAATTTTGTTCAATGGTGTGCAACAGTGAAAAATAATACACTAAATATATGGAAGAGGATGAATAATAGATAAAACACATTACACAGATCTTCTAAAATATGCAATATTAGTCATCCTAACTAAAAAGGATGCTTTAGAGTTTCTATGTCACATGAAAAAGAGCTTAATAAGATTGGGACTGTCTACCAAAGAGAAGAGAGGAAAATAAGGTTGTAAAAACAGAGATGCATAGTAATGATTGGTGCTGCCAAAGGAAATGTGGAAGACTCAATTCTCTTCTTTTTCCCTAAAAGAAAAATAATGTATATTCAATGAGAATGAAAAGCAACATTTCCAAAACTGAGAAAGTAAGTTCTTTACATTATGTCTAGTTAACAATTACACAGATATGTGCAAAGTTTGCAAGAATCAAAACCTCCCTGACATTTATGGGAATAAAAAAAGTGTTCAGTTAGTGAGAGTATAAGAGATATGAGCTATACACTACTGCTCATTTCAAGTTACTACTCATTATGAATCACGGCTGAAATTTTCAAGTGTGATAGATGAACTTTCAGATATGCACTACACATTTCTGGCACCCACCTCTGAAAGTATTTGGGCCAGTCATTGTTTTAAAAGAGGTACTGGGCAAGAGGAGTTACAAGTCTGGTCAATGATAGTGGTTCCTACATTCCTGATGTGGGGAAGTACTGTTTTTTGGGAGGCAGAACTAAAATTGGAATTGTTTATTGAAGAGGAATAAGTTCCAGCAAGCCTCCTCTTGTTAAACAGCTGTTGTTAAGCAGCAGCCATTCATCCCACCATTTTGGAACTGACCCTGCCCTATTTCCTTATTTTTTGCCAATTTGATACATGTTTCCATGGGAACAGAAGCAGGACTAGCCACCAGCTGAGTCAATCTCAGCTGCTGGCTCCCAGCTCTCACGTTTTGTTCTGTTTCCTTGGAAACTGATGTCAAATGAAAGAGAGAAGTAAACCAGCTTTTACTCTTTGGTATTTATTCCTTCTTTGGACCTGTGCTAGATCCTCTGGGCCGGTGGAAGGTTTACAGATGACTTTAATGGCCATTCATTTTCCTTCTCTCTGGACCATCTGCCAGCCACCAGAGTGTCCCAGCAGATGCAAGTAAGAGCTCTCAGTTTCAGCTACTCCTGGCAGGCCACCTGCTGAGAGCTACAATGGCAGGGTTTGAAAGCAGGCTACAGAATTCAGGAGACATTTGGCTCCCACAGTCTGTAATATTTCAAATTGGAAGGAAAGAAATTAAATTTATTTTAAAAAATAGTAGGGGAAACAGATGGGCGTAATGATATATAGAGAACAAATTGACTAACAAGCTCTGACCTGCATTAGGCTGAATACTCCCAGAAACTACTTCAGCCAATTAAATTCTTCATTTCGCATCTCATATTTGACAAAATTCTCTCTAATCCAATTGTTAGCTGACTGAACAGCACAATGTAAACCAAACCCCGTAAACACATCTGTTTATGTATATATACATATGCAGAAAGAGAAAAGAACATGATCCAATTTTTTCAAAACGTCAAGGAATTTACAAAAATCTGCATGAGCGCATGAATTTGAACCAGACATCTTCACCAATTCCATGCTTATGTTACTGCCACGTTACCATGTGAATACTAACACCCCCCACTCCTCTATGTATAATTTTGGACCAAAGTATTTTCCAGTCCCTTCAACAGCAGTGTTATTAATGACAATGGATATTAAATAAAAATCTCTACCTCTGTGCAGTTGAATCCACATTTTCACATAACTTCAATTGAAATATGTAGGGACAAAACAATTTTAAAAGACAAAAGTCCATCCTAAGTAAATGTTTTATACTTGATGACCCCAGCTCTTAGTTAACTTATCCATCAGGGTATAGCACCATGCTCACCCTGGACTTTCACACATAATATATGTGCATTCTTTACATCACATCTCAGTTATTTTTGTACTACTCTTACTTACCATTGACCTTGAATTACTATTGTGAGTAACTTTTAGAATTGTATATCTATATATAATTAAATTTGTGTACAACCCCAGTAACAGCTCAGTAGTATTAATTTCTTCAGGTTCTAGGAGCAGTCCCACAGAAAAGACAATCAGATACTCAGGAACACTATTTAGTCCTCCAGTTCTGTTGTACTTACATCCATCTATTGAGGATAAACTCAACATATCTGGGTGCTCAGAAAGCTGTGTCAAGCCAGCTAAAGTGATTGTGTTCTGGGTTAGTTATTTAAATTAAAACTTTAGGCAGTTATAATTGTTTTAAGCCAGGCTTTTCTGTCTTATTCAGAAAGATGTAAGGTGTACTCAATTTACTTGATATGTTTATGGGTTCCCTCTAGCTGAACTTAAATCTATAATTCCATCTTCCTCTATATCAGAAAGGGTTTACATCACAAACAAGACAACATTTTTTTTTACTGCTGCAGCTGCAATAAGGAAAGAACATTTCACTTTTTGTTAAGCTTTGCAATGTCTGTCCTGAATTCCTCATAGTCAGCCCTCATTTATATTTTCTGAAATAACTTGATATAACCTCTTCCAGTGAACAATACAGGTATCAGCACAAAGACTGGGACTTGTCCTGAAGGACTCTACTGGCTACATACCTCCTTCCTAGAAAATGAACTTTTATTTATTTCTTAGTTCTGTTTCCTTATTTTAAAGAACTTCATACCCATTTGAAGGCTTCTCTCTTCTTCCATGTCGATTTCCTTTCCGTGAGAGCCTTTGATGAAAGAAATTGATGAGTCCTTTTTATTGAGACCTAGCTGGCTGTGTCAGCTTCTATTCATGTCTGCTGGCTTCTTCAAAGGACTTCACTAAGCTTTTATGACTTGTTCCTTCACAAGTGTGATGTCAACTCCCCCTCAATGTAGCATATAAATTTCTAATCCTACTCCTGATTATAA
Organism: Dicaeum eximium; assembly: GCA_013396995.1. Classification (NCBI taxonomy): domain Eukaryota; kingdom Metazoa; phylum Chordata; class Aves; order Passeriformes; family Dicaeidae; genus Dicaeum; species Dicaeum eximium. The sequence continues at coordinate 2,116,665 of VWZP01008963.1, read as the reverse complement.
TTTTTATAAGTTGGCCTACTACATTATTTTACAAGTTTAAGTTTTCTTGTCTTTTCTACTCTGTCTTGAAAACATGGCAAGATATTTGCAACATTTTGCTCAGATATCAAAGCATTGAGCTAATGATTACATACTGTTGTCAGTAGTTTGACAATTATTCTTTTGAATTGCTATAGAAAACTTGGGAGAATAGAATCTTTATTCATTGATTTATTTCTGATCAGTTTTCCTATTCCTCGCAGCAACTCCAGTCACTCCTCAGTGAGTTCATCAAAAGGGTTCTAGCACAGCAATCTCCACAAATCCTTCTGTTGTTACTCTCAGTTCTTCTGTAGAAAGAACAGAGATAAATTTCCCAGGTTTGGCCTGGGAAACTCAGAGGAAAGAATTATAAACAACTATCATTATCTCTTTTTGCACCTGTTATTTACAATAGTTGTCCTTTGGAGTGTGTTATTCTTAGTTCACCAATATTGTGTGGGGTGCTTGCTCTGCCTAGCAAGTCGGGTGATAAAAGACTCGCAGGATTTCTACTTAGGGGGCTCTTCCTATAATAAAACTTGTTCTCTTGCCTTCTGAATTATGGAGTCTCTCATTCCGTTCCTGGCTTGACAATGACAAATGGTGACCCCTCATACAACATCCTTCCATTAAGAATTCTGCTAAACAAAGCAGCAAAGCAATCATTTAATCATTCTACATAGCCTTATTTTCTGCAAGTAATGATCTTCTATTCTGCTTAAATATTATTCCCAAGATTCCATTGCAAACTTGCTGCTAACAGTATTTACAGAAAGATTCGTTATTCTTTTCTCATTCTTTGTAAGATGCTTTTTTAGACTGCTTTAGTGTCTTGTACATTAAACTTACCAGACATTATGATCCTGTGTATTTTTCCCCTTTGGATATAGTTTTATTTTTTGAAGGATCTCTTCCTACTGTTTTGTCATGCCGAGTCTTTTCTTTTTCAAGTCTTACTTGATGTGTGCCATGAATTTACTCTGTCTCACATATGAAGTTCTTAATACTCTCTAAACCACCTGCAAAGATTTAACTCTTTACAGTTTTCTCTTTAGCCTGTCTTTAAGACGCTTCCTCAATTTAATGTTCTTCTGCTTTCTGAAGTTGAGTACGACTCTACAGACCTTTTTTGGTTGTTGCTTCTTCAAAACTATCATAACTAAGAACAATTTATTTGTAGCTATGAAAAACTCTTTCAGATATCAAGACTTTGGAATAGATTTTGTGTGCTATTCAGAATGAAATTAATTCTCTGTCTGTGGTTTTTCTAATTTGTTGAATTACAAATGAGTTAGTCTAAGCAGCACATTTGTCCAGTTTAACTAGTCACTTTTTTGGTTTTGCAATGTTTTTGAGTTGCCCAACATATCAGTTAAAGCTGACCTTCTGACTTGTTGTGTAATAATATATGTCTGGCAGCATTGTTATACACTAGTAATACATAGGAATGCTGTCTCACTCACTGAAATTATTAATTTGATAATATGAATTGACTATTCTTTAACATACTGCACTACTCTGATACTGGCATGGCCTACTAATCTTTCCTGCATATTGGTATTTTTGTTATTACATCCTCATATAAGGTTTCCTCATATTGCTTTCTGCATTTTTCATTTATATCAATGCTAGAAGCCCAAACAGGACATGTCTCATTGATCTCTTTTTCTCTTCTGTGTCTTCTAAAATGGCATCTCATTCAGATTTTTTTCTCTATTTCATGTTTATTACTATCCCAGGACAAATTAGGGTGAAACCTTAAATACTGGTATTCCAGATACCAGAATTAAGCTTATTTTTAAATATTGATGATGCTATCATAAGAATGCATAAGAGGAAACATCACAGAAATAACTACTTAATTGGTACTAAGACATCAAGGAATACAAAGGCTACTGCCCTGGATAAAGGTTTTAAAATTTTACAAGAAATATTGGCATCCAGTATGCAAGGTACTGCTTTGATTGACTCTAACGCTAATGCAAGATCGTTTTACCTTGGGAATTATAAAAGGTAGTCCATTTCCCCTACAAGTTATTATTTATTCAACATTATCACTGCCTACCTTCCAAGGCCAAAGAGATCCAATCTGTTTCATAGATATTTGTGTTGGGAGAAGATAAGCCAGTCAGAGGCTTTCAAGCTGAACTCTAGAGTAAAAGAGTTACTACACCATAATATCACAGAATCACAGAATATTCTGAGTTGGAAGGGACCCTCAAGGACCACTGAGTCCAGCCCTTAAGTGAATGGACCATAGAAGGACTGAACACATGGCCTCAGCATTATTAGTGCCATGCTCTGACTAGCTGAGCTAATTATGAGCAAGAGGTGAGCGTGAGTGCATGTGTACACATGGACCCTTTCAACTGTACTAAGTATATAATTGAATTATGACATGGCTATTGCACAGACTCCACTTTCTGAAGTGTTTTGCTATTTCAGACTGTGGTTTCATTCCAACACAGCTGAGCAACTGAAATTAGAGGGAGCTGGTTTCCTAAGTATTTTTTGTCTTGTGGCTGGATTCTCTTTGGCTAAGAGTGAAGCTCCCCTGTAGCAGGTAATCTAAAATATCTGGTTTTGGGCAAAGGGATAAACTCACTCTGTAATCCTTCTCTAAGAGAAGACACTACCAGAACCTCTCCTCCACACAGCTGACTCTTTCCAGCAAGTTTGTTGCAGTCCTATGTCCTTAAGAGCTGTATCTGCTCATATTTGTCAGATTTGACTGAAACGGGCAGTTTGTTAGGCAGTAAGGAAAAAAATCACACAGAGCAGCCTAGCACACAAACATTGCCTTCTTAAGAAAGCAGGTCAAAAAGCAAAAAATGGTAGAGCCTTGCAAATCTCTTCTACAGCTGCATCCACAGAAGCACAATTCCTCATGGGCAGTAGAGCCCAAGAGCCCAGCCAGTGAGACAGTGAAGGAAGGATCCACTCCAGCTCACATGACTGGGAGAAAAAGTCTGGCAGGAACCTAGCTCAGATCTGAGCATAACCACAGAGCATTTTGATTATGACAAAAAAGGTGAATCATGATGAAAAAAGCAAATTCCTGGTTCACCCTAGGAAGAACTTAGTGAGAAAAAAAGTGATTGGTCTCTCCACTGGTCTGAAAAATTAGCGAAAGGAGAAATGTTACAGCCAGTGCAACTAGGAAAACAGATGAATAGAGGTAATATTATGGATTAATTCCTTTTTTTTACACTGCTTCTTGAAGTTGAGAAGCCCTTTGTGTCATCAAATGCTTTTACATTATGTGAAGATCAAGCCTACAGCATTCTTAGGAAACACACACAGGGACACCATCCTTCTGCAGACCAGCATACAGTTAGAGAAGTTTTAACCTTGTCCCTGCCTTGGTCTTCAACCTCTTTGCTTTTATCCAGCAACTTCATTGTCCATATACCATAAACTACCTCCCCTACTGATGACTGGAGGATCTGGATGCCTTATGGTTCAGTCATTAAGACATTTAACATGATGTCTTATGGCAGCCACAGGTGTGTTTTTCGTAAAGAAATCATACCTGTGAGGTCAGGATGCCAGAAATCAGTCTGAAAACTGACAGATCCAATATTCCATACAATTTCTGCCTTCTGTAATGGCCAGAGAGCCTCTAAAAATGCCTTCACTTCCCTTTGTATTTTTCGAATTAGACTGCCTATCCTCAGCTTCTAAGGCATGGATTGCTTGGATTTTGCAAACAACTCCAGAAAAGGAGCCTGGATTTTTAAGTTCTGGGTTTAAGAACTCTTTTAAAACGTTCTTGATAATTTACTGCCGCTGCTCCATTAAAATGAACTATTTTGTGAATAATAGCAAATAGCACAGGACATTACCAGCCTTTAGGCTTCTTCTCTTTGTTCCTTTGATTCACGTGTTTATGAAGACATAACTAAAAGAGGGTCACCCAGCAGAAGCCAAATCCAGAACTATCACATAGGAAGCTGATGAGTATTCATAAACAGAACTCAAATGGTTCATTAGCTAGAACGACTGATTGCATTCATAACTTTGGAGCCTACGTTTAGTTTAATCTTTATCACTTGGATTAGCATGGACTGACAGAAATAATCCCTTTTAAATTATTTCACAGAATCAACTGGGACAAGAAATATCCACTACAAAATATTCCTGAAATAAAACATAAACTTGCCACTAGTAGTGTTTACTATGTGGCAAGTATTTTTCAAACACAGAAAAACTCAACTAGAGAATTCACCATTACATTTTAGAAACCTAAAAACTAAAAGATAACATAATAACAACAACAACAACAACAACAACAACAATAATAACAGCAGCAAAGACATTTGTCATTTACTTTTCCACAGGATTTTTTGATACCTGAAGAGGTGTGCTTCAGGAAAGTAAATTGCAGTTCACCTCACTGTTTTTATAGTAACGTATTTTATGCACATACAATAGTTTAATGACTACATTTTCTAGCACGATACTTTTATTTCCTTCCCACCCCAAATCCATTAGCTTAAAAAATATTCTGCGGAACTTACAGTAATAGCTTAGAGCTCTAACAGTAAGTTCAAGTCAATTCTATGAGGGATCAAAATATCAAACATTGTCATGTGTGCATTCAGTGGATGTCACTTTGCATGGGCTTAAGTAATTCCATGAGAATTTCAGTTCTTATGCAAAATTCAGGCAACTGGTGGGCAGCCCCGCGGTCTGGGAAGCCTCAAACATGGAAAAAACGCACTGAGTATTTATTGTTATATATCAGATGATCAAAGAATATACACTGAAAAGTTCAGATGGAAATTGAAATAATTTAAAACTATAGTAAACATTGTTTTCTAAATATATGGTACTTATGGTTTAACTTCACAGTTATTACTGCTGTCTGTGGACATTATACTCAAGTCAATCTAGTAAGACTAGATATCAGCATGTTTAGTTTAAAGTAAAAAGTAAGATTCCTTCTATCTGAGATTATTTTAATTGGATTTTGTGACTCTTTGTCATAGTATGTTTGGGTTCAGATGAGCAGAGAAAATGGTAACACTACTGACAACTGAAATATCCCTTGCAATACAATTGGAGAAAAATGAAGTAAACAAGGCTCTCAACAAGCTGCTATGGCTTCAGGCTATACACACATAGCCCTGAAGTGTTTCCAGAAGACAAATTTCAGCTACATTTTCTATTTTTTATTGGCAACTGTATTAGTTGGCAAGTCTTTCAAACTCTAGGGAATGACTGAGACAAATCTTTTCAGATGCTAAAATAATTTTTTCAAAGAAATCCCTTGCAGTTTAAGAGGCATTGTTCTAGGGTATCTTCTACAAATTATATTAAAAAAGTAAAATCTTCCCCTAATAAAATTCCAGAGCTACGCTGCAAATTAAGAACAAAGTAAAAATAGTAGAGTAAAATGGTATATATTTTCTTGCAAATGTTAACATCAGAAGAGAAAACAACTGCTCTTTTTTTTACTGATTACTGACTACCAAGTATAGGAGGAGAAACTAATACTTCTAGATTGTCCTCATACAATCTAGTTTTCAGATATCACCAGTTTCCATGTTGGAGGCAATAAGCTCTCACACAATGCACATCTACATACTGATTTCCTAGGTATAAGTTGTTGCTGCCATGTTTCTTGCTGTCAGTTTGTCCAGAAAGCCCTACTTCAGCTCCATTTCTAGAAACCAACCAGTGTTGAAAAGTGTGTACAGCTGGCACGAAGCCATTACCTCCTGCCTATCAAAATTGCTTGTGTGACCTTTCTGGGAATACCATTAAAACAGGAAAAATCAGTATGGGTGCAAGCACATAAAATTACTGCAAATAAATATAGCAGTAGGTAACATAATTCCTGACCATCTCCACAAAGAATGCAGTCTAAGCAATGACCTCTCCTGCACTTATCTTGAATGAGCTCTTACTGAAATACACTAATGGGTTCTGATAATCTATTATTTATTGCAACAGACTCTAATAGAGAGTCTTAGCAGAGGACTCTCCTGTGTTTACAACCCTTGCAAATAAAATGTCTCACAAGTGACAGAAATGTGGCACCTGCAACTACATACACAATTTCTTTTGGTTGCAGTTGTTTCTTTTCTATTTGGCCTTAAAAACTGGAACCCTTCCTCCCCCGAAATACACAGCTTGACTTGCTTTCATTTTACTTAATGCATCTTTAGCTTAATCTTATAGAAAGCTGTAGACACTGATATGCAACCATGAGGATTACTTGGGCTTGAGGACATACCTCCATGTTATACTTTTCCACTGTCCTCCTCAAAGGATCCACAACCTGCCAGCAAATCAGGATGCAAAGATCAATCAGTAGCATCCCTCCAACTATCCCCAGTAGCTTCTGGTCTTTAATGATCTGGAGAGACAAAAAAAAAAAAAAAGAAAAAAAGAAGTAGGGAGATTCCCATGAGCCACAGATAGACCCTGTACAACTTTATTCCTATATAGGAAGAAAAACACAGGTTGCTAATAATAAAGGTTTTTAACAATGAACAAAGAAAAGAAATATAGAAAGATGAAAGCAAGACAAATTATTTTAGTTCATTTCATGGTTATTAGAAGTATCCGAAGTGCTTTCCCACTTCTAAGAAGACTTTGGGAGGACTCTTAAACATTTATATTGAAATCCAAGTTTAATATTAACTCCTGGAAATGAGAAAAATATATTCTAGGGAGCTACTACTATGTTTATGCATGCAAATGTGGAAAAATGTTCATCAACCTCTCAGAGTAGCAGGCATTGAGGTAGTTTTCCACTAAGATTTAGTGCTCACTCTTTCACAACCTTCTTGGATGTGGAAAATACAGAAGCTATCAAGAGTTTATTTTGGAGGCTTTTTGTGTCTATGTGTTTAATATTTGCCTCTGTTACCCAGGGTGCAGGAGGGAATGATGTATGTTTTCTATATTACAAAGGTCAGAGGCTTTAATGCACATCGAGTGTAAAACATGCTTTTAATTATGCTTGGGGTTTAGGTTCAAAAAGAAAAACAAGAGTTACTGATGAAAATAAAAATCCAAATCATGTATTACAGTCTTTTATAACTGCATGCAATCCCTATGCAATTTCTACTGTTGTACACATAGCAACACAGAAAAAATACACTGCAATTACATCATTTCAGTTGCAAAGTTGTAAGCATGTTGAAATATCAGGCTAAAATTAATTTTATTTCAGTGCTCTTGAGTCTATGGTCATGGTTTCTTAATTAATAACTACCTCTATTATTAAGAACACTCATCTGATAGTCAAAAGTTATTGCCAAATTGCTTTAACATGGACAAATACACATTTTTTTCCCAAATTTCTGTTCTGGGAAGGAGTTGACTTAATCCAAATAAAATATTCAAAAATATTAAGCCTGAGAAGCTTAATAAAGTTGTGATTACTTCAGTTCAATTTGATGAAATTATTAGGATTTCAAAAATGCATTAAAAAGCCAGAAGTGTCAGCTAATCTTAATAGAGGCAAGGTTAGTATTCCTGCCTAGAATAAATTGTATTTGCATTACATTCTTATCAAGCTGAAGGAAATGATAAAAATGACAAAAATTTGAAATAATGTAAGAAGAACTTTAGAAAGTCTGGTTTTCATATTGCTTGGTGTGATACATTTTCTATTTTGAAAGACATTTCGGCAACATTGTGCACCACTTTCTGTTAATCTGCTGGTTTATTTTATATATAATTTAGAATAAACTAAGAGTGAAATAAAGGCTAGAAACCAGAATGAGACAAAGGACTCGATACAATATTTTCATTTCCTGAGACCAGTTATGTAAATCCATGTAGCCACCACTGCCATAAAACACTGGAAAGTGACGCTTTCCATGTGTTTGTGGCAGCAAGGAAGCAGCACACCCATCTCAGAAGAGACAGCACAGGCATGTCTGGAGAGAGCAGGTGAAAGGGGAGGGTGCATCTTTCATGGTGATATGTCTTGCTGCTGGATGGTTTGGCAAGGAGAACTTTGCAAGGAAAAGGTGCCTTGGTGTGCTGTGCAGGGGGAGAAAGGCTGCTGAAATGTGCTTCTTCATTAAGCTAAAATGAAAACAGGTATTAAGCAAAGATTCTCAGACACAGCAGTATGAGGGGAGACATGGAAGAGAAAACAAAGGGGAGTCAAGTCCATTGAGAATTTGGATTTAGATGAAATGTTGACACCTTAACTCAAACTTCTTTTCCTCCCTCTTAAATGGCTAGGGAATTTATTGTATTGGCATATTTTAGTTGGCCTTCCTTTTTAACTGATGTAGTTTATTCTACTGAAGTTGGCTGTTGAACTATTACGTGTTTAGCCTTTCTCAGTAGCCAGTGGGCAGGGACAAAAGCCTTTAAAGGACAATTCATCTCACCTATCCTGGGTATGATTTAGGGTCATAAAAATTAGTGTTCTGAAACATGTCTCTCCGTTCCTCACTCCCCACCCCCCAAGAGGAGGTGAAGACAACTTCAGCTAAAAGTGTGCATTTGACAAACTAAAAGCTATGTGAAAGCATCTTGCCAGAAATGTCTCCCTCTGCTCTCCTAAGCCAAAAAGGTTCCTTGAAAAAAAAAAAAAAACCAAACCAAAATATCCTCTCTTTTGAATGGAAATAGTGCACATTTTACCTAGGATAGGTAAGTAGCCCAATGTCTTCCATATTTGTATGGACTATCTTCATATTGAAAGTAAGGCTGCATTGGATTCAGATTTACCAACCCCTGGTAATATTAATCAATCTGGTACAGCAATGCCAGAAGCAAAAGAGTAAAAGGATATTATTCAAAGCAGTAATACTGATAATCCACTCACAGAATCAAAATAAATAACTTCCTATTCACGATCACACTGCTAATGTGATCACATCACTTCTCCTTGATCTTGTGCATCTTTCATTCATACCTGACCTTGCACTACTGCAGATCAGTATTTTAGTTCACTTATAGATTTGGTAACATTTTTTTTGACAGGTAGTTATTATAAAAAAAATAAAAGTAGAGATACAGCAAACAGTGGTGCTCTTCCCTGGATACCTCTTGGAGTAATTTTTCCTGCATTACTCTGCCCTTTTCTGTACAGAAGGGGAGTTGTATAACAGCAGCTGTCACTGGCAGCAGGTATTATTCATCCCTTACTTCTGCCAGACAGCCAGGAGGAAGGCAAGCAAAAGAAAGCCCATAAGATAACCTAAGTGACCTACACTAGGATGATGAGCTCTGCAAAACACAGTGGTACTGGTGCTGTGCAGGGTGAGAGGGCTGAATGCAGGGCATTCCTCCCACACCCATCACAGCGCCGCTCTGTCCTTGGCAAAACCACTGCTGGAACACACCTCTGAAGCAGCACACTCCACCAGAATGCTAGCTTTCAGAACAAAACACCGAGGTTCAAGCATTTTTCACTTCTGCCAGTCATTAGCAGCTTGTCCTAAAAGAGATATGCCCTGAGAAATGCCACTGGTGTAACACGAACAGGACCTCTAAGAGGCTTGCTGCTCTTGCCCTTCCACCTGCAGGAAGCCCAGCTTTCCCTCTCCCCAGCCACCAATCCCACCCACTAAAACTCCTTAAGTTCAGTACATTCACTCCTTGGGAAACATCAGATGCACTGAAGAAGTCTTGACTCAGATCTTGCAAATCCAACAAATTCTCTGTCTGACAAAAGAAAGTAATGAGTTAGTGAGGCTCCTCACAATCAAAAATGTAATTTGTCTTTAAGAGGAAGGTTCTCATTTTTTCCCTTTTCATTTTCCTTCTAGCAAACAGTAAATCAGCCTTTGGAGAAATACATGGTAGCTAATAAAATCCATTTATGCAAGTGCTCCTGAATCCTTGCTGAAGCCAAGCTCTCACACAGCAGCATCTGTGAGTCATATTTTCTACCATCTGTGATTGGATAGGTGAATCTGTCTCATCCTGGCAGATCTGCACACTGTTATAAATGCCACTGCCACCAGTCTGGACTATATATCTGGATATCAAGCGATCTGTCCTCAAAACAAATTCACTCAGAACAAAAGCTGGTAGACCATTTTCTTCTCAGCAACATCACTGTATGAGCAAACAAAATTATTCTGAAAACTCATGACCATGAAGACAGATCAAAGCCCTTACTCTCCACAGACCTTACTGTCTGATCACAGGGATATAAAATATGTCTAAAGCTCTGGGATAAAGTTTCTGCTCATAGAAACTCTTGAAGATTTTCAACAACTATCACAGGCTGTACCACCTGCCATGGTAACTTCAACTGTCCATTTGGTCATTATTGCATTAACCTTTTGTTGGGCTTTTTTTTCATTTGCTTTCAAAAGCATATCCATTGTGTCCTGGAGGACCCTACCATCCACCAGTTTGTGGGATCACCTTCACTGGTGCCACATCCACCAGTTTGTGGCAACAGTAATTAAACATTAGGTTTGTTTTTTGTAGTTACAGCTAGGGGAAACTTTCTGTTATTTCTTATCTTACTAGAAACCAATTCTGCAAATGTTTATGACATAGACCTTAAAGCTGAACTCCATTCTAAACCATGAAGAAAGAGTCTTACATATGAGGACTTGCCCTGTTCTCCAGGAAGCAACATTAGTTTTGTACTCTCTGATTTCCACAAACAGCTTTCCAGCATAACTAAAGAGTTCATTTACTCCTGTCTTTTCTTCAGAGTTAGTTTCCTTGTTGCCAGATCACCTCCATTTGTCAGAATAAAATATCTTTAAATGTAAAACTATATTAGCTAAATCTTTGTGGTTTGTTTGTTTGTTTGTTTGTTTGTTTGTTTGTTTATTGGGGTTTTAATTGAATTCATAGAAACATAAAAAGGTTGCGAGTGCTTTTGCATTTTTTCATAGGTTTTGCTATAAATATATATTTCTTATTTTCCATTTAAAATGTAGGATCTTTTTTGCTTAAAAAGGCAATTCTGGTTTCTCTTATGTAGATCAACCCTGTCTAGTCTAGCTGACAGAGTAGTCCCTTGCCTTCTGGCACTAGCTGGATAAACACTTAATGTTATTAATTAACTTTTTTTTTCAGTTGTCTCTTCCCCAGACTCCAGAGATGGAATCTGTAGAGAGAAACTGTCTTTAAAGGATTCTTCTGTGAAGCTTCCTAGACCTTATTCAATTAAATGAGTATCGCTGCCATCAATTATAAAAGCCCTCAGAAATCTGAAACCAAATATTCTTCTTCCTGATACATACAGAAATCCTGCTGATCAGAGTCCTCCCTCTGAACTGGAGGGGAAAGAAAGAAAGAAAATAGAGTTTGCAGGGAAAAAAAGTTGTCAAGTCTGTGAGCTTGCAAAAGGGACCATAAAACCACTCATGAACTTGCCTTCAGGATAGTCTCTCCACTGCATAAACCACCCTTTCATTTCTCTCAGTATGGCACAGGGACACCCTTGGCTTGCTCCCCTACCTTAAGTGGGTTGGCACAAGTGGGATGGTGCCAGGAGGTTGGGGATGCAACGTCAGTGGTGGGTGGGTGAACTTTACCCTACGTGGGCTGAGAGAGATTCTATCTTAGACTTATTAAAGCCTTTAATATTTTAGAGAACTGTACTGTAATACATTCTTAATTTCTATTGTGTAATGGAATGAGAAAAAAAGACTATTGAAAACACATTATGCATTGTTCCCAGTAACTCCACAATGTTTTTTTCAACAGCTATTATGAGTACTTCCTATAATAGATTTTATGATTAGTATTGGCAATGCCTCAAGCTGCAATTACATTAGTTTTAATGAGTGAATGCTAACATTTTAAAAAACATGTGATGTAGTATTAAGGATTTTGACCAGTAAGTCACCGGGAGTAAAAAGCTAAGTTTTATTCTCTTAGAGGTATTTTGACTGATTTGATAGAAGATTTGTATGTCTACTTATAAATTTAAAAAAAAACCCTAAAAAACAACAACACAACAAAACAAACAACATTTCTGTTTCCTATGAGGATCTACTGTGACTCCTGTAGTCTAAGAACTTGGTGACTACCTTTCAGGACAGTGGAGTGCATGGTATTCCTGACAGTAATGGACAATTGGAAATGATCAAAAAGCTTGCCTTTGGGAATTAAATAACTACAGTCACTAGCCTGCTAAAGCACATGTTTCTGAAATGTGTTTTCTTTGGTGACTCCTGTTTAGCATAATAACTCTCCCAGTAATGCTCAAATGTGCATGTGTTGACTCTGTGCCCTGCTGCCAGGAGAAGCAACGGATCAGAAGACACCTTTCCTCTTTTCCAACTCATATTAAAAAAAAAGGAGGAATATCCCAGTGGCGATGCTCCCTAGGGGAAGCAGAAGATAGAAACTTTTCAGAGGTTAGAGATGGAGAGAGATTAAGTGATGGGTTAAAAAAAGTTATAAAAATCCTTGTTTTTGAAAGCCTGAGCTTCAGTTATGACTACAATGCACTAGAGAATTGGAGAGGTGATTGTTTTACTAAGATTGCTAATCCAACCATAACAAGCAAACAGAGTGATATAAAATTACTATTTTTCACAAAAGTCTTTTGAAAGGATAAAAATAAAAAATATGTTAGTCTAAAATTGGCACTAAGAAATCCAACTCGACAGCATTAGAACTAACCATTCTTGCTGATGCTCTGGAGAACAGTCTTAGAAAAAAGCCTCAACATTGTGTTAACTTCTGCTGACAACTATAAATAAAGCAAGACGTGCTGCCTTAGGAAACCTTCACATCCCACCAACACAGCAGGTCAAATTCACCTTTGAGAGAAATGCACTTGTTGAGCCCAAGATCACATGGGCCATAAATGCAAAGGATGAGAGGTGTGAAGTCTCATCTTTGGTTTTGAAAGGAGCCCAAATCTTCAGGAAAAAAAAAAAGGCAAATGAAGGATTTGAATGTTCAGGAAGAAATATTCTGATTTTGTTTGATATAACACTAAAATACCTAGACTTTAATATTTTCCTTAATGAAAAATTCTTTGGGAAAGCAAACTTCATCATTACCAAATAGCTGGGAACATCAATGCACTTGATTACATTTACAATCCAATTTCAAGCTATTCAGGAATAAATTGCCTCATACTGTATAGCAACATGTTCTTTATTTCTCTGTCATCCAATAGTGTCATAATACATAGAAATTATGGTTGTAACACCGTTTATGAGCACTTACATTTCACACAGAGTTTTCGTTGTTTCTGTCACTACTGAGGTTTACCCTTATCAAGCTGTACCATGCAGAAATTTCCATGCATAAATTACTTCAAAAGCAGATTTTTCTCCTAGATGTACAGTTCATTAGCTCAGCTTCTTTCTGTGACATGAGCTTGAGATTTAGCTCCACATTCCATATTTATATGAATGTAAATTTTAGAAATATGGTTCCTATTGTTCCTTGTTTGGCATTTTGGCTGATCAGCTCTTATGAAAATCAGGATGCTTATTTTACATCTAAGTCTGAATTCTAAGATTACACTGACCATTTTTAAAGCTTTGGACTCAAAATTTATAGTTGCAGCTATTTGGGGAAAAAAAATCAAAATAATTTGGTTTTCACTTATATCACTTTAGGAAGTACTATAGCTGTATATTAATAAATCATAAGCCATACCTGAATAATTTACACTGCCCTGTAAGTATCAGAGATTACTTGGTCCAGTGGTAAATATTCATAATGAAAAAAAAAATCCTAAATATAAGCAAATTTAAAACTGTTATCTTTCTTACTCTCAAAGACTGAACAATAACACTGAACATTTCTTAAGGTATCCATATGCTGGTTCATTTTCAGCAGATGGTCCCTAATAGATTGTTGTACTGTTGATATGGTTACCCAAAGCAAATTTTTGGATCTTGACATATCTCTTCTCCAGACTTATGATGTCTCATATATATTTAGTAGAATACAAATGTATCCTAGGGGAAATCCATCATATAACTTCTTGTTATACACACAAAAAGCTCTAGCAAGATTTTAAAAAAATACTGGAAAAGTAGAAACATTTACAGTCTGAAAACTGACCTGGAAAAATATTTTATAGCAGAATTTACAGAAAGAATTGATTAGATAACACAAGCTACATTTATGCTAATTCAGAACTATGTGTACATAGGACTGCAGTGAATAAATGAGATGTGGCCTGTGAGGTTCTGACCTAAACCCTCTGTCAACATAATATGCAGATCTTTGCTTCATCTATTTTTAAAATATTAAGATAATGGGTAACTTTTTTAAAACCTCTTCAGGACTTTAGTGAGGAAAAATATAGATTGTAATAAATTCTGAATTCCATAAGTGGCCTGAAAAACTTGTGGAAATGTTTATAGCTGGAGATGACATTAGTTCTATAAACTTCCTCACAGAGGTTTCCAGTTGAGGGATGGGGATAGCAATCAAGAGACAGAAGCTGAGAAGAGAAGGCAGCAGCACATAAACTCATAACTGTGTAGCCTCCAGCTGCTTTCTTCTCTCTATTTCACCCCCCTGCCCCCTACCCCAGGGACACTGTGCAATCACAGGACCTGGCAGCTTCCCTGTAGCTGGCACCATGCAGGGCAGGAGCACACAGCCAGCTGCAGCCCACCCTGACCTGGGAGATGAAGACTGGGCACTGCTCAGAGTAGCCCATGTGCCTTGATCCCCAGAAAGAGCCTGGATGGGTTCTTATCCCCTCCAGTTTTCCATACACCTGTTTTTGAACCATTAAATGTACACATTATGGAGGTGGGGTGGCCAGATTTGTATTTAAAAATGGATTGTGAAGGCAACGAGCTAAAATGTCTGAGAATTCCTGCACTGCTTCACTCAGGTTATAGATTTGCTTCTCAGAAACAAAAGAATAATTTCTGAAAAATATGCCCAGTGAGATTTCTCTAGCATAACAAATAATTCTGGAAGGTAGTTATTTTTCTTCATTTGGCACTTAACTGTCTTATACATGAGACCACCTTTCTCAAAACTCCTACTGCCTTTTTCATTAAGCATATTTTCTGGTTTAGGTGACAAAGATTTAACATAAAACTGTCTCTTTTACTGCACAGTCCTATTCCATGCCCCGAGCAGATCATTATGTTTGCTCCATGACAGTGGCATCCTGTAGAAATCTAAGGCTTCACTGGCGTCCTAATAATCCACATAGGGGAAGAAATGTACATTGTAGAGATCCTAGCAAGCTGTAGTTTTTCAGTTATTGGCTTTTTAGCCACAACATAAAACTTGTAATGTTTTCATGAGCCCATTCTTCATAAAGAAAATGGAAAGAGGATTCAATTATAGAGAGAGCTGCACACATCAGCAAGAGAAGCCTTTACATCTTTGCACACCTCATCAGCTCGAGCTAAAAGAGTTACTAGTAGCTATCAGGATCTGTACAACTGCATAACAGGAAGACAAGGCACATATTTTGCCTGTAGGTTTCATAAATACATAGTAATAGAAAAAAGAACAGTAAAATTCCAAAATCCTGTGCTCAGATTTTATGCTCTGCCCACGCTTCTTGTGAAATCATTTTGGCCAGCCCTAGTTTCAAGTATTTTCTTGCTTCCTTCTCCATTCTCATTCCTGCTTTCCTTTCCTAGACTACATCCCTACTTTTCAGGCCTCTCATTGTGCCTCTAAATTTCAATCTTAATCTAATTTTAAACCGACCTAGTCCTTCAATTACAGTTTGCCACTTAAATACCACACTCAGGCTCTGCATTTCATCATGCTCAGCTTTCTTGATCACTTCTTACAGACCTTCCTGCCTTTGCTGTCTTTGAAATTTAGTTTCCAAGGCAATCCAAATTCAGTCTCCCACTTCACTGTCTTCTCCCAGTATATAATCCTAAGATTTTCCTTTTTTTTTTTTTCATCTGGACAGGCTCTTGAAGTCATTGGCAACAAACCTGATTTCTCTCTTCAGTCTCTTTCCTGCTCCCAATCTCTTGGCCCTGAAGTTCCCTTGCACTGCCAGCCTCCCTTCCCCATCCTACTGTCAAAAACATAATCTGTACAATCTCCTACCCATCTTTGCAAGGCATGAAGACCTCAGCTCTCTTCAGTACTCTTATAAGGACTTAGTAAGCCAAATGAGTGACAATAAGTTTGCCAGATGGCAGCCTGACAGGCATAGCTAAGTCAGGTTAGACTGATAAGTCATTTTTGTCTGTTGTGATTGCTTATAGCTTTCTTACCCCATGATATTACCAATAGAGAGAAAAGCTTATGAATTATTGTGAAGGAGTAGAATAATGTTGATAAAACTACAGCAGTACAAGCCTCAAGAAAAGAGGCTGCTCTACATCCCTTTTGTCATTATATCCTATTTGTAACAACAACTTTGTCAACATAAAGACATATGCCGCCAGAAGTCTACAGCAGTAGTAATAACTAAGTACAATGATAATATTTTCAGTGAAAATTGAAGATAAAACATCCATTCTCTGATGCCACAGTTGAAGAATTAAGTCCAAATAGACAAAGCCAGAGTGTACTCTGCTATGGCTAAGATAAGCTTATCCTGGCAGCATCAACTGAGATGTATTGTACTTTCAAATACAACAAATGCAACAAGGCAGCATTGTGACCTAGATCCTCTTCATGCTTTAGTGTAGCCATCTACAAATGGCCAAATGCTTGTCTTCGAAGGAAGAGAATTTATAAAATTTGTGGAGGCTTTAAATACCACCGCTTTGAATTTCTTACTATTCTGGTATTTATCAAAAGTGCATGGGCTTTATTTGGCATTCAGGAGTTGTGCAGGAGCAGTCACTGTGCAGTACTGCTTCAACACCCCCAAAAACCCAAGATAGTGCAGATCCCATCAAAACAGACAGCTTCTCATCCTTCTAAATTTACCAGAAGGGCAGGCTTCTGTAAATGGTTCAGCTAGCTAAAGCTTCCCCAGGACACTTTATGCTCTCCTGCCACTGATATTCTCCTCTCTCTCTTCTTATCTATTGCCAGCCCTCCTGCTGCCAAGGGAAACAAAAAACCAGTCCCCACCTCTCTCTGAGCAGAAGACATTCTGCAGCCCAAAACAACAGAAAGGAGACGTATGAAAACCAGAATTGTACCTCAATTATAACTGTTACAGTTATTTTTAATACTAATTCTATTCCACTTTCCATTATCTCCGCTAACCTCTTCCAAACTCAAAAATAATTTATTTCCCCCTACTGGTTTTGTCATTTCCATTTGACAAAAATTGATCCCCTTGCACCCCTCTGTTTCCAGCTAAAACTAATGCATTTTTAATTTGCTTCCTTTGAGCCCTAGCAAGATCAAAGATAGTGACAGAGCTCTGGGAATTTTGCAAAATTTGTCCTTAGTAGTCTGATAACAGAATGAGTATATTCTGAATTTTATTGTTTATTTATTTCCAGTAACAGAGGAGTGGATATCTAAAAGGGTGAAAATAAAATAGACTTTTGAAAGCTTTATAAACAGCAGTTAAAGAGAATCTTCAACTGATTCAAGACACTCTAACTCATTAAGTTCCACTTTCCACTGCAGTAATATGGAGTATATTATTATCATTATTTAAAATTCTGTATATTTTCTCACACTGAGACAGATATCCACGAATCCCTTCAAAAAGCCACGTTGTACACCAAAATGTACAATAAATGTACAGAAGCAAGCTTGCCCTATCTGACAAACATAAACAGATTTACTCATCATATTCTTTCCCTTATTTAACACCCACTTTCAAGAAATGAATTAACCAGTATTTTCAACAGCCACGCAGAGATTCTTTCACTCTGTGAAGAAATTTTGATGTTGGCAAACATGTTCTGATGAAAATATTGAGGATGACAGGCAAAGGTGGTGTGCCTGAAGGTTGTACAGATTTTACTGCCGTACTTATATACAGGTAGTAACTGATCACAAATTAATAAGATCCACAGTACTTAAATAATTTTGGACTTTGTACTTCTCTGATTGTAATGCCAGTCTGCTCTGCCACAACTAATTCAGAAAACAATAATGTGCTTTTTTCATGCGGCACTACCTTTGTGCATTTGTCAGTTTAGATACTGTTTGCAAAAATTTCTATTTTCTGTGCATCCATAGAAAGAAAATACTTTGGCTGTAAACTACCTCTGCAGAAAATGGAAATGCCATTCTTGCAAGACATAAGTAAAGAATGCCACGTTTTTCAGTCATCTCCTAAAACACTTTTATCTATCCTGGCAAATCAAAGACAGAAAATATATGGCAAGTAAACACTTGTCATGGATAGCTGATTTGTTTTACATAAAGAAAACTGCTGTACTTCATGATTCATACTTATGATTTTCTTTATTCTGAATAAAGAATTCTTTAAAGTTTACAGACCAAAATGTGTTATTGACTAAATCCCAGAATCCTGAGGAAGGTGGCCTAATAGCCTTGATATTTCCAGTATCACTCAGAGGAAAGCAGCTCATTGGTCATCATCCAGATGTCTGAAAGTTTATCTCCCTTAAGCTGGTCAGTGCCATTTTAACTCATCTTAAATAATTCTAACATCCAGCTATACATAATCAATTGCCATTTGCAGTTGGTGATGAGTCCCTTGAAGAACAGGTGCAATAAAGAATTTGAGGATTATGTTTAATTAATGGACAGTGAAATGTAATATTTAGTAGCAACTTGCAGATCTAAAATGTAACATTAAAAAAAATAAAGCAAAAGCTCAGTGACAGTCCATTGCAGTACCTGTTCACTCCTATCTGAAATAGTATGTATTGGAGAAATTATAAAATTCTGAGGATAATAAAGGTTATGAAGCAAATGCTTTTATGTGTTAGACTGTAGTGTCTTGTGTAACTTCATTAATTTAAAAAGATTTATACCAATAGGTGAAAACCTATTTGCAATGTAAAATTTCATTTCTCAGGAAGGTAAAATCCTGGCTCATCTTTGTTAAAAAACTTTAATATAGGAATTGTAAGACCCTTGAAAAAAAGAAAAAAAATATAAAATACTTTGGTAGTATAAAGAGATATGTTACAGTGGGCTCTTTGCATATATGCAAAAAGGGGGGTTTCCATTTCACTCCACCCAGAGTATCCTGGTTTTGGTATAGAAATCTTTTATAATTTTAGTTTTAAGATATTTTGTAATTTACTCATTATATTTTATAGTGAGTGATAATGAAATAGAGCAAACCTGATATGACCAAATAGGAGAGGGAAGTACTAGGTGGTTGTGTTGCTGTGGTGCCAGAGTAATAGATCCAGCTACAGACACAGCATGTAATTCTTTAATAACCTCAGAAATAAATCCTCTTAGAAACTGAGTTAACTCTCTCCCTGTCTTTCTTAAGTGTGTTCCTTCTAAGGGAATGATGTATCCCATTGTGACAGACTCCCTACATGTTGCAATTGTGGAAAAGTAACATAGTGCTAACAAAAAAAAATTAACAATAGAGCTCTTATGACCACACATAGGGGAAAACAGAGGAATCTGACAAGGTTTTGGAACATTGTTCTACTTAATTTGGTTATATATAACTCTTTAATGGTTATTAGAATAAAACTATTCAGATGCACGTGGGAATGGCATTTGGCACTTCTGCTCGCTCTATAAAAATATTAATTTTGTTTTCCTGTTTCATGCACATTTCTCCTGATGTTTTTACCAGAAAAATGTTTTCTATTCAGTGTTTTTCCAATTTTTTAATAAAATCATCTGCTAAAAAGTACTTCATATATGAAAAGAAGCTTAATGGGAAAAATATAACGAAGAGCTACACCAGTCCTAAGCTGAGCCTGATCCTTTCCCGAAGATGTGCTGTACCAAAAATGACAGAAACAACTGTTGTGGTTCAATTCTGACCAGTCTTACAGTAAACTTATGCAATTTCAATATTAATCAGAAACAGGAAGCTAGAAGCAGCACTTTCTTTTGCCTCCTCCTACCAATCCATGAGAAATCCTCAGGTAATACCCATGTCTTAGACAGACATAATCAGAAAACATTTAATAAAAAAATTCTACCAGAAGGAGACCTCTGGATGCTGAAGCAACATACTAAGAGGGAGCAGAGATCCAAATTCACTTTGACATTTTACAGCCAACTCCACTGTCCATATCTTATTATAAAGACTGGAGGGCTGATGCTTGACTCTAACTCTGAGAGACTAAACAAGAATCCTAAAAGCCCTAATATCAAACTATTCAGGATCTTTGGATGTGATACATGAACAGTCAGCACGGCTATGGCCATCCAGGAAAGGCATGAAAACAATTAGAAAATTGTATTAACAGGGCAACAAGAAAAGAGTCTATTTCCCCTCACCTTTTTCTTCATTTTTACATTTTTGAAAATTGCATGGACTCTCCACGTTTTTGCAAACATTGCTCCAAATGCAGTTGTGTATCCCACTGTAAGAATCCATGTTCGGACCTAAAAATGTACATACATAAAAAAAGGACAAAGTTACTTAGATATAATAATTTCAGACAACTTTTTTTTTGTCAAGACCCTGAGGGGAAAAAAATCTGAAGAAGTTCTCAAAACTTGATATAGTAATTTCTCATTCATTTCTTACTTGCTTTTTTACTAATCCATCCATTGCCTCTTTAACTAAAACAAATCTGGATGCTGAATTAACTATATCTTTCATATATAAACCCATCAATCTCTTAAAATATTCTGCCTTTTTTTTTTTTTTTTTTTTACTTTTATTGTGTTCTTTGCAGATAGAAGAAAGAACCAGTGGAGAAACTCAAGAGACAGACTATAAAAAGCACTCAGGGAGCTAATATTAACAGCAACATTTTGAACAGAAATGAACAGAGAAATAGAGATGTAATTCAGACTAAATAAGAAAAGATTGTACTGTGTGAGATACTCATCACTCAGTGAAAAACTTGAGCGTTCTGGAAAGATAAGGACAACAGATTTTAAATTATCCTATGAGAGAAAATGGCAAAACAGGAACATAGTTTTGGTCAGCAAACCTCAGGAACAATACCTGAGTCAATGAAAATACCTGCAAATGTGGCCTAAGAAAAAGGAGGTGGTGAGCTTGCACAGAGCAATGGTGTAATAGGACCTGAGATGGCCACAGCTTTGACACAAATAAATCAGAAGATTTTAAAACTCAAATAGAATTTATGTCTTTAGCGCAAAAAAGAGACTAAGTTCTTTTTTTTGTTTGTTTTTCTTTTTCTTTTTGATAGAAAATCTTCAAATTGACAAAGAAGGAAAGAACATAGATTAAAAAAGCTTTTTCTGCAATTCCTCCCCTGCCCATAGCATCTTGCACACAGACCCTTGCTTTCGGACTTGCTTTGAGCTAGGACAGTGACCTTCAGAGCTGCAGCAAGCTCTGCACAGCCCTAATTCCTTGGAAGTTTCTGTTTTCATTACTATGCAAATTTGGCTGTTTGAAAGCTTTTTTTTCCCTAAACAGGCTATTTTCTTCCTGAAGATGGATCAGAGACTACAAAGCATAGCAGGGAGAAGACCATGGAGAGGGACAGCATGGAGCTGGAAGCCAACAGCTGAATCTGAGATCCTGAGAAGTCACAAGGAGGAGGGATAATCTCATCCTCCTTCTAGAGACTCCACATGCACCAGCCCATAAAAAGGGAGACTGCACAAAATTGAACAAAGAAGTAAAAAAACAAAGTACTCTACCTTGCAGATGAAAAAACTGGGGGATAGACAATGGCTAAAGAGAGGGAAAGGAAAGCTAGAAAAAGGGAAAGCCAGCCTTCTTTTGGCCATGTTGATCACTCATGCTTGGCCAGCAGAGCTGTTTTGTGATATAAAAAACCAACCTGATTTAGAGAAACTAGGATGTTCTAAGAAAGCATTTGGGAAATATTCTTTAGAGAGCCTGAAGGCAATGCTTTTCATTAGAAACCAGCCTAGTTTCACATCTAACTTCTGCAGAGTTTGGGATTTTTAATTTATAATTTCAGGATATACATATTGATGAGAAACTAGGTGTTCTAGTAAGATTCAAAACTTGAGATCTAAGATAAATCTTAGGAATAATCTAAATGTTTCATTTCTAAATACATGCTATCTATTTTTTGCCTTTCCAAACTTCTCCAGAATTTCCATTTTTGTATTCAAAACATGATATTTTTGCACAAAATTTTGTGTGGAGAACAAATTCTGATTTTTAATAGTGTTTAGTGACTAGATATAAAGGCAGGGGAAAAAAATAGATTCATTGAAAAACTATTGATAAAGCAATAAAATTACTGCAGTTCCTTAAAATAAATAAATGAGACACATGTGGTCCAAAATGGTGAATTAGTAAGAGAAAAGTGGTTCTTCACTATGAAAGTTGTGAGGCACTGGAACAGGTTGCCCAAAGTTGTGGATGTCCCATTTCTGGAAGTGTTCAAGGCCAAGTTGGATTTGGCTTTGGGCAACCTGGTCTAATCCGTGGCATCCTTGCCCACAGCTGTGGAATTGGAGCTAGGTGATATTTAAGGTACCTTCTGACCCAAGCCATTCCAGGCTTCTATGAAAAGTACACACAGCACCATGAGCCTCACCATTAGGAAATGTTGTGGTTGTGTATAGAAGACTGTTTAGGTATTTGTATGTATCTATTAATGACTTATTAATGACTTAGTGGCATCTAATGTTGTGGTTTATCTGTTGCATTGCTGATAATGACCCTGAATGTAGAGCTGACTCATTGCTGGGTAATCTTGCTATTAATAAAACCAGTAAAACAATTGTGATTAGATTCAAACTACAGGAGTTTTGCCACTTTGTGACTGTCTTGAATGTGGTATTGAAAAAGAAACCCCTAAACAAACAAACAAAAAAATAGAAAAAAGGAATAGATATTTAGGCCAGAAAAGTATTATTTTTATCTTCAATATTTTTCAAGTCTTTGCTGATTAACCACTACCCTGCATTATAGATCAGTAAAACCACAGTTAGATCAACCCTGAGGGATTTAAAAAATACATTTCATATCACTGTGTTCATACTAGCCAGTTACATTTTCTTTGACTTCACATCAATAACCATACTTAGCATTCAATCTTTTTGCTGCTATTAATAAGTATTCAGCTCTTTTGTGTACAGCTTAGTGGTATATTTGGCAAACAGATACATGGTATTTTCATGTCTCTAATAAGACTGTGTTGTTCTCACTGAAACAGTAATTGTCTCTTGGGAATACTAATAAATTCAATTATGCTCATAATATGTTTCTAACTCAATATTCAGAAAATGTTATTTCTAGCATGTTTAATTCAAAAAATTTTATATATTCCTGACTGGGACTGTGCATATTAGAATAACATAACTACTGTCTGTATCAGAAACATTCTAGCTTAAATATACCAGGATTTTGTCAAAATGAGATCATTGTTGCTAAGAAAGAGATGGTTACGTTTCAGATGAAAATTAATTTTTAATTTTGAAGAAAATTACCTCAAATTTGTCTGCTATAATTAATTATTTAGCTGGCAGCTGGCAAAATGAAAAATTTTGAAAACAGAAGTCTCTGAAATTCTTATAACTGCTCATTTATATTCTTAAATGTATTATACCTCCATAGCCTACTCTTTTGAAAGAACAGTATAAAAATATCAGAAATTGAAGAGCATGACCATGATGTTATACAATTGATCAGCAATTCTCTCATTTTGGAAGTTTCTAACGTTGCATTTTGCCAGAAGCTGAAGAAAACCACCCTTTCCTCAGTACCCACCAAACAAGCAGTAAAACACCTCTTTAGTAGACAAGAATTTGTATTCAAATACCTGTTTCTAACTAGACACAAAACCTGAAAAAATTATTTCCTTTTTTTTTTTCTTAAATGGTTAATTCATTATAAAATTCTTGACGCCTTCAATTATTTTAGGGTATAATTTCAATTATCCACTCAAACGTCTTGCTTCTTTTATTTTTTTTAATAAGAGGTGTTGACTATTTGGATATGTCCTACAAATATTTTGTTTTCTATAATACAAAAACAACATGCAAGTGTCAAAGGAAATGATATAATTTGGTATACAGCAATTAAGTATTCCTACACAGATAGTAAAATGGAGCTTCCTATGTCTGTTTTCTTTTTAGGTTCTACAGTATTTTGGTTTAGGGTCTATTTTTGAAAACACCATGTAGAAATTTTTGCTTTTTATAAATTACCTGATAGAAGTTGTTACAGGTGCATTAACTATGATAACAAAAAAAAAATCTAGAAAACATTTATCTGGTGGATAGCACTGCTGACAAACAGTAAACACTGGAAGTATCTCCACAAAGAATGAGATCTTTCTGATAATGTTCCAGACTTGAAACAGATATGACTTATTTAAAAAAACCCCTACCTTAGTCAAATATTAAACTTTAAACATAAAATATTGCAAGTTTCAGCTTGAGTCACTGCATCTATGAACAAGATGTTCCTTACATCTTGTAGGAGCATTACTTTTTATTCTCCTTTGGCAATAAAACCTGTCTGTTTTTAACCTATCCATGAGGTGCTAAACAACTTTTATTTTTTCAAGGAAGACAACTCTTCTGCCACACAGTAAACATGGACAGGTTAACAATCTTATGTAACATTACTTTGAATTCAATCCTATTTCCTCTCTTGAGGAAACCTTGAGCTAAACCTTGAGCTTTAGCTAGCTAGTCTGTATTTGCTGCTATTTGATACCTTCACACAAATCTATCTGAGCTTCTCTCATCATCTCATTATGGGAATGGTGAAGTGGTTACTCATTATAAATCTGTTTAACAGACATAAAAGTTACCTGTATTACCACTCATTATTAATAAAAGAAGTCATCTTATTGTGAACAATGAGTTAGTAAGGGGAAATTAGTAAGTGGTGAAAGTGCCGGAAACACTCTGAATAACGAAGTAAAAATCTCTGTTGATATGTTCTAAGAATGAAGCTTAAAAATAAACCCAACATTTTAGGTGCTGCTAACTTTCAGGTAAACCACAATATTATTTGAATTAATTTTAAATATTTTATTTTAATATAATTAACCTTATTATAAAATAAGGCTATCTTGGAAAAATAACTGAATTCATGAAAAGTTGTAACTTTCATTTTTCAAGAAGTTCCATAATTTTCCTTTATTTGACCACCACTGCCTACGCATTCACAAGACCACACATTTACAATCTGACAAGGAATGCCTGGGAAGGTCTTGAGTCATGAAAACAGTAAAAGCAATTTCAAATGTAGTTGATCAAGCAAGCAATGCATTTTACTTTGTTAAATTGAAAGAAAAAAATATAACCACCTGAACAGGATACACTACACACTCTGTTTTTTCACATTGCAGCTTTGTTAATGCTATGGTAATGCAGTTTGCCAATCTCAAGTAAAAAAGGAGGTGGGATTAAAGACTCAGAGCGATGAATATAAAACCCCAAGTATCAGCACAAAGAACCTTCACGTGTTGTGTTAAAAACTTCAAACTTCTTATCACTTCTCTAGGTGACTTTTTTTGTTTTAAATAACAGTTACTTGAATGGGATAGTGAAACTGCTTGGTTCTTTAATAATTCCTTCAGTTAGTAAAACATTTAGATTATGTTTCTGCATAGGAATCACTCAGGTTTAAGATTCTTGCAAACAGTTTTCCCCACCTCAAGATGTTGGTTTTTTTTTTCAATAAAACTTGCAAGTCTTTCTTTTGCAGGACTTGGCACTCAACTCTCCAGCTTTGTTTATGAGACTTGGACTGATTCACTTAAGGAATATCAATAATGAGCCAGTTCTACACTGCGTAGAAGCTGCAGTGCCCACAGGGTTAGGCTGCAGCTGAACATCGCTGCTGAGCAGCTTGGTGGCATCTCAGTACTAGATATAGGGACTTAAAAGGAACAAATGTGAGAATAAACTATTCAGTTTTTCTTGGAAAACTGGGGACATAATGGATAATTATGATGAACAAAATGTGTCATCTCAAGTTTTCATTGGGTTATGGCTCTGCTTCTATTAACGATGGCAAAATTGACAGTGTGAGCACAAGCAGACCCCAAAAAATGAGTTCATCCGTTTGAATTATACTTTTCTCATTTATATCAGACATTTTTGACAAAATCTTATGACTTTTAGCTCATTTTTTAGAATTTGTGTGGCGCTAGCACAGATTCCTGTAAAACATAAGTGGCAATAATGTTAGAGAATTGAATCCTGCTGTTTTCACATAAATTAAATACAGAGGTTCATCGCATGCTGTGAGATCTCCTGTAGTGATTTCTTAATATCTTTTAGATCATTTTTCAGAGTTAATCTATGGGTAGTGTAAAAGATGTTATCATTTCTCCTGTTTCTACAAGGGGGCTTTAAAAACTGTCTGCTGTTTCTACTGAAGGAGAGGAAAACATTCTAAAAATATTACCTTAATAAATCTCTGGCAAGGTTGTGGTGTATTTGCTTCAGTATATGACATAATTTTGTTTCTAGGATCTATTCTGCTTTATAACTTTTGTCTGTACTCTCTTCTCTTTACCCTCAAGAAAATGTCATTTACTAAAATAGAAGCTGATCAGGGCTCATGTTAAACTCAGTAACAGGACTGCTGTTGAATTAAATAGGAGTGAGATCAGTCTCAGACTGAACGACAGTGAGAACAATTATGGAAGTGATTATACAGAAAAGGAAGATTAAAATTAACAGCTAAATAATTAAGAAGGAAATAAACTGAAGAATACACACAAAATTAAAAAGGCCAGATGAAAAACACAAACAAAGGCTCTCGTTTCCAGAGACAAAGAAATAGATTAGAGGTCTAAATCCTTTTGTAGTTCAATAGAAGTTGAGTGTCTGTCTGTTGGATTTTCTTTTAAATTCCTGGCCAAAACAAAACAATTTGAGCAAAAGAATTAGGCAAATATAAAGTCTAAAGGCAGGAAACATCCCTCCCCCCCACCAAAAAAATAAATCCACAACAAACCAAAACAAAACCCTAAGTTTTGGGGAATGCCTGAAGAGCATTAAGGGCACGAATAAGACCATATCATCAACCACTATCCAAATATCAAGGCCACATGCTGTTTGGTAGCACAGGTTTAGTCCAAGTGCCTCTTGCCCACAGAGAAAACCACAGCTTTAGTGGTGGTGCTGCCCACATGTTTTCCTTTCAGTCTGTTGCCTCAAAATTGGTTAAACAGAGAAAACACAAAGTGACAAGCGAAGACAAAGCAGAAATGAAAAGCAGAAAAGACAGAAGGTTCATACATCTTCTCCCTCTCCCTGCTTTAATATCGGTGGCAAGTCTCTCCTTTTAGAGCTGCACTCAGCCAGCTTTCAGAGTTTTAGGAAACTGCCCACCATCCTCCTCACTCTACTTCCACCCCTATGAACCCATTCCATAACAGCTCACAATGGTCTTTTTCTGCCTGTTCCTCACTACAGTCTATAAATATCTGCTTAATGTGTTTTTCAGGATGTCTCTCTACTTTTATATCACATTGCAATCCCCATCCTTTGGAGGATTCAGGATTCCCCTAGAAAGGGTGAAATGTGGACCATGGAGTTCCAACTTGCCTAGCTGTTCTCTCAGCATGGCAGATATAGAATATTAAAAAAAAACCAAAAAAACCAAACCAAACCAAACCAAACCAAACCAAACCAAACCAAACCAAACCAAACCAAACCAAACCAAACCAAACCAAAACCTCCAAAACCAACCAAACAAAAACCAACAACCAACAAAAAAACAACAACAAAAAAACCCCAAACAAAAACCAACAAACCAGCAAAAAAGAAAAAACCTGCCTTTCACAGAGTTAAAAGTGTTCATGACCCATAATTAAGAATAATACTAGTTGAAAACGTTAAGTGCATCTGAATATCTGGATACATTTAAAGGTTACATTTTAAAATGCACCTTTGAGAAAATATAAGGTCTGTAACATCTACTGTTGGCATGAATGCACATGTCCTCAAGATGTTTTTCTGAGAAAAACACGAATACTGGGTAGTCACACACACACTGTAGTAGTAGTAAGCTGGACTTTGTCAGTGGTCTGTACTCTCTCCTCTCTTTTTGTCTCTCCATCCCACCTCACTGTTTGGTTTCTTCTTTCTGTACAAAGAGTGTTTCCAAACACTCTTTGTCCACATCATGGCTGAGAGCAGCCAAGTGAAATCTAAGAGCTTGAGCACAGCCTGCAGTGTGCAAAAACCTTCATGCCTTTTTTTTTTTTTTTTTCACTTCATCCAAGCCAAAACACTGACCAGGCTCAATGAGATCACCTGAAATCACAGAATGTCTGCCTGGCTTTGGCAATGCATATAAACGATGGTAACTAGTGAGATGAACAAGATAAAGCATGCTTAATTTTAGTGCCTGTGCAAATTGCAAGACTTAAATACTCTTATATTTTATGTGATACCTTTGCAGAACAAAGTGTAATGGACATTGAAAGGCAATTTCTATCTGCAGAATAGGTATCTCCTATCAAAGCATGAACCCTGTATTCAATTATTCAAGACAGATCATTTGCCCCTTCCCAATGACTGCAATGACCCAGTGCAGCACACTCCCCAGGAGAAAGTCCTGCCAAGACTGAGAAGAAGAGCTGCTCACTCTACACTAATGAATCTAATGAACCAGCCCGTTTTTTTTTTGTAGAACTAGGGGTGAGAGCAACGTGAAGTACTTAAAACATCTTCAGCCACAACTTAATAATTAGATTTACTTGTTTGAGGAAGATGCATAACAAAGAAGACTATGGTCATCCTCAGGACCATAGCAGTCTTTCATTTCATAGCAGTTCAACTTGGAAAGACATTACTCAAATGTAAATCATGAAATTCTCAGTGGAATCTATTACAGAAGTCTAAACGTTATGATCTTATCTAATATTCTCTCTATTTTAAGTATCTCTATTTAGTATGCCACCTTAAACTCTATTCATAGGATATGTCACTAGCATTGCTAATTTTGAGTCTCTCTCTTCCATATAATGACTGCTTTCAAATATGTTTCCACTTCCTTACATTTTTCCAGTTGGCATCACATCTTTTTTCACACTCTTACTTCTAATTTTTTTTTTTTTTTTTTGCTATGATACCATGGTGATTCTGGGATTGAAAACAAAGATAAATCATTCTCATTCTCTCTCTCTCTGAAACACTTTGTACTTTGACATACATATGGATGTAATGAAATATTGTGTTGCTTTTTCTTGTTCTGTGCAACCAATACAGTTGCTATTAAGTAAGACATGTTCTAATGGTTCAATAATACACTGACCACTTTCTCAGAACTCACTGCTCTGGATAATTTTAATTCCATATAATTGGAGTTATGAAATATGATACCTAATCTCTAATTCTGACATGAAACTAAATTATGCTACATTTGCTATTACGAGTTCTTACTGTGAAAACACAGAATAATTATGTATTTAAATATACTTGATTACTTTTCCATAGAAAATGGGCATACCAAGGTAAAAATGAGTGTGTTTGGGAACCAATTATCCACTTTATCACTCTGTCATGGAGTCCACATTTTATCATTTTAAAGACTAATATAATACGCTTATTCAGCAAATTATTTTACTATTTGTTTAAAGTCCTTGCTGAGTCTTAACTACATTTAACACTTGTTTCTATGTTTCAGCATACTAACTTATAGACTACCTCCTCCTACACCCAGTGCCTTACAGAGTGGAAAGTGGTAGCACAACTTAGCAAATTAATTCTTTGATCCTTTCAGGTGTTACTGGTGTGATTTTGGGTCATGTTTCAGTGTCCTGGAATATTACAGCATTAGGCATATGCCACATATAGACATAAACTGTTGAAAAGTAAAAAAGTGCAGATATTGCAAAGCATTGCGCCCTCCAAACAGCACTACAAACAACATGCTCTAGAGGAGACAAATGCAACAGAGTTGAATGTAATACCTACAATTTGGAAACCATTTTTCCTGAGTTTGTGAAGACAAAATGATAGAATGGCCTGGATTGTAAGATACCTTAAGGACCACCTGTTTCCAATCCTCTTGCTGTGGCAGGAATAACTTAGTAAACACAGAAGTTTTAAGGACCTCCTACAAGTTTGCCAAATATTGTCAGAATCTTAAACAGAGACCATATATAACATATCCAATTAAGTACACTGGCTATTGTGTATATACTGCTACTCTGGTGTGGTGAGACCTCATCACTTCAGAAATACAGAAGACAACGAGGGTGATTACTTGGTTTAGACAGGGGATAGCACTAACAATAGCTTTATAGCTTTGCATGTGCTTATAGGACTGGAATTAAAACTTTTAATTCCCTTCCAAAAAATATCTCCCTTCATTGACACAGGGCTCTTCTCTGTGTCTGAGATACAGTTGTTACACCCTGAAGACTTGCCTCAATGGCTTTTTATGATCATTCTCAATTGTAACTGTTTTTTTTAAAGACTAAGCCACAATCTGAAATAAAATGGGAATTTTAAACTAATCTCTCATGGCTAGAATGAGTAATCAAAATCATGCATTTCAAGGGAGATGGATGATGAAGAAAGATTTGTCCTGGCCTGATCCTATAAGCACTTGTATCTGTAAGCAGACCTCATGAAACCACTAAGAACATTGTCCACATGGGAATAGGGATGTTTGTGACATGGAGCCAAATGTATACTCTGTCCCCAGCACTTGGTGGATGTTTTGAGGAGAGGAGGAGAGAGACAAGAGTTACTCAACAGGTAAGTATGTTTGCCTCCCATATGAACTTCCCTGCACTAATTCAGAGTTTTCTAGACACAGTAAAAGTGCATTGCCACAGTGAATGGTAGCCATGTAGAGATGATATTGAAGAGAAGCATAAGCTATCCCATTTAAAAGAATACAATTGGAGGAAAAAATTTTAAAATAATAATTTCAATGAGTAGGATGTTGGAAAAACCTTCCTTATTGGTAGCTACTGAAGGATTTGTTGCATCTGTGGCTGAATTATTAGTTGCTGACAGAGCTGGGGTTCATAAGATACATCAGTGGCTGTGCACAGGAAAACACAATTAAGAAAATGCTTTTGTACTGGGCTGAAAACCTGGAAAGCCAAGACTGAGAAGAAATCTCAGACTCTGCTCTGTTTATACAGCATTGAAATACATAGAAAAAAAAATTCTGCTTAAGGCATGAGGTGATATTTCTTAATCAAAGTTTGGCTTTAGGACACAGCATTCTCCCCCACCCCTTTCTTTTATTGGTCATCTAAGTCAAGTTAAGTGTTTTACTCAAGTGAAGATCTATCCCTCTATGGCAGACACACAGACCTAACATAATGTTACAGATACAAATTGGAATTAAAGGAAGAGATATGTAGGATTAGACAAAATAAGCAGCCCACAGTTAAATTTTGTTGCATTTAGAAAATGAGACTAGTGATTACATTTTGAGAGGCAGATTAGAGAAGAATCGAATAGAAGAAATGTTCTAGCTCAGAGGCACAGGATTTTGGACATTGGTTCATTTTTCAGAGTTAAGACTGAGCTGTTTCACATGTAAAACAGGACTCAAATTTAGTCTTATATAGCTACATTTGGTTGGAAATCTGTTTCCTAGAACAGCTAGATGCTGATAAGTACCTCTGGTTCCCACTTTCCTTCTGTTCAGCAGTGCATGGCTGCTTCCAGAGGAGGGTTGTAGCCCAATCATATGAGGGCCTGCAGCCTGGCAGGGAACTCAGGAGCTCTGGAGAAAAGCCCCTCAAGACTGAGCAGACATCAAGACTTAAAAATTGCATCCGATGCTGTTAGATCCTTCTGCAATGAAGGATGAGAAAAGAATGGGAATTGACATCAACAATGGAATCCTGATGACACTTCTGCTATTTCACAAAAAAGGGCATAATTCCTGGATAAAAAGTTGATTATGTCAACTTCCGCTTCCTATTGGCCCCATTGTATTCACAAAGTTGTAGACTGTGAGAGGTGAACAGGACCACCCTTTTCAAATCTTTAAGGCATCTCTTTCTACTAGCTGTACTGAGATTAGAGCTCTACTTGTAGGAAGACTGGATATTCTCTCCTTCTCCTTTCCTTTGCTAAAGTTTAAGTGTCTGAAATACAGCTGTGTCCAGGCCCAGCTAAGGAAGGTAAGACTTTCCTCAGACAATCCTGTACATACACCCATAGTACGTCTTCTAGTCCACCTTGGCATGTGCTACAGAATCTCCAGGGTCTTGAAATGGTCTAACTAAAAAGATCACACGGTGTTTCACTTCTATAAGGATTCCAGTCAGTATGGAAGGCTTCAGTTGATGTACTGGGATGTATTTGCATAAACTGTCTTTAGGTATCCAATTTTCCTGCTTTGAATTACCCGCTTGAAGTAAAATTCCTCTCTTGCCAGACATGACATCAGAAATTCAGACTCCTAAAAGTAAAAGGTGCTGTGAACTGCAACTTTCTAGAGACATGAAGAAGAATCAAAATGGTAGTGAAGGTAAGTCCTGAATGAGTGTGATATTTTTAGGCAACAGGTCAAGCAGAGCCTTAGAATTTTTTAGAAGATATCGAATAAATTTAAATGCTGTTTTATATTGCTTCTGGAAGGAGTATCCTTGAAGTGAAGTTCTTGACCTATTCCTTTCTTTGAAAAGACCTCTGTAAATCAGAATAAGTGCATATTACATTGACTAATTCAGACAAGTCTCTAGGTGGACATACTTAATTTGGTTTCAGAGTTGCTTGTTTTGATTTAACTAGAATGTAGTTCTATGATTTCAAAACAAGAATGTACATCTNGTAAATAATAATAATAATAATAATAATAATAATAATAATAATAATAATAATAATAATAATAATAATAATAATAATAACCACCATAATAATAATAGCAATAACAGCAACAATAATGACAACAACCACCACCACCATAATGAAGCTTTGTGCATGTTTTAGCATTTGGTCCCAGAAAATATCCCAGGAAAGGACTAGAAGAATCAATGATTTAATGGAATGATACATCCAACTACTGAACTTTTCTGTTTGCATTTCTCACAGAGTTTCCTGTAAGACTGAATTCAACTAGAATTGAACTAGAATATATGGAATTACTTACTGTGCAAAGTGTCTCAAATGTCTTTTCGGAGACAAAGGATCCATCAAGACCAAAAAGAAAAATAGATGCATAAGAAAGCATCCCTCCAAGGATAATAAGGTTGTTCATGTAGGGACTGGACATCTTTATTAGTCTATGGACAAAAGGTGATAGTGCATTAAAGAGGAAAATATTACTGCTAGAGTACTAGAGCAATAAAGAAAAGCTTTTTGTAACCAGTCAAAGAGATAACTCTTCTAGAACTTCTTGAAATCTAAAGGCATGCACAGTATTTGCTGTTTTATGAAGTTTAGCATTGTTTAAGGCTTTTGAATGCTTAGTAAAAAGACCTCCTCTTCTACTGATGGATTAATTAGCTAGGGTTAATGCTATTAGCAGACAGTCAAACATAAAATAGAAAATTACACTTTTCAGACAGTATAAAAGAATTTAAATACAGTCTGTTTCAATGTGAGTATATTACCCAGTGATTTCAATTAAATAGTTCTAAAACACCACGTTTCCACAGTTCTAAATTTTCCTTACGTGTATATGTACATAGATATATATATACATGACTGGTTCTACAAACACAGCATTAAAAACGAAACAATTCATGATAGAAGTAACATGAATGTCTTACTTCTGATTTCTGTTTTTGATGTTAAAGAACAAGAAAGCACTGGCCATTATCATTCCTAGGATTGTGAGGGCAGAGAGGATGCTGTAGAGAGGCAGGGAGATTTTGCGCAGCTCCTCTTGTATAATTGTTCTGTCCTTTGGAGGCTCAAGTCCTAGGATTACATGAAGAAAAAAAAGGCTAAAGCTCAACCAGATGTAGAATTTCTGCAAGAAACTTTGCCTCACCTAAGTACTATACCTTGAATTAGCACACTTAGCAACTGTGAACCATATCAGTAGTTGATGAAATCATTGACTTTGACAGACATATGTTAGTCACATTGATTGACACGAAGATTTGCATTTCTGGAGCAGCTAAATATCCTCTGGAAGAAAAGACACAACCAAACCCCAGTGCAGAACCCCACACATGCTAAGCAGCCTCATTTTAAATGCATACTTTGAGTGTAAATTTTACCAGGAGGTTACGCTTTTCTGAAACAATTGACAGAGCAATGAGTAGAAAACAGGAAGCATCATTTCTGTGCCCACTGTTGTTGCTAGAGCAAATTCAAACAGCCTGTCTGAAGATCAGCCTTAGTGTAGCATCACTGGGACAGGGATTGCTGGCCCTGGGGCTGAAATGTGGTCCTGGGATGTGGGCATGGTGGGGGAAGCCCTGCGAGGAGGGAAGGGAGAGTTGTTGGTATCCTCAGGATTTCAACAGAAGGGAATAACACGGGAAAATCGATAGCAAAAGTTTTATAGGGACAGATCCACTTTGCAGATGTGGATTAGAATGTCTGAACTTAAAAACTATGTTTAAATCTGTGTGCTTCATTGACAGTCAGCTCCAATTAATTAGAGGCTTCTTGGTTTAATGAGGAGAATCGCTTTCCAACAACTGCAATAAAGCTCTGCATCCCTGATTTCCCACACTCCATTTCACCTGCTTACTAATTTTTTCCTTGGTGCAGGAGATTGGCAAAAGGCCTTTTGCATCACTGTCTTCCTTCAGAAACAGATTTGTGTGCCCTACAGTTCTTGAGCCTGTCCTTTCACATCGGCTCTGTGATGGGGCTGCAAGGCCACAGGGCTGAGCAGCTCCTTTCACAGCACAGCTGCAGAAATGGAGCTGTGAGTACCTGACTAGCAGCTGCCATGGCTAAATTTTACTTCTACTCTTCTGCCTTGCACCTAAAAGAATATTCAAGGATTTACACAGTAAATTAGCTTTACCTTTAAGAGTTAAGTTGAAATGATTCGGACCGTGGAAACTTGCCATCCTTTAGTCTTTATGCCCAATTTTTCAGAAAAAAAAATTCTTTAGGTGATTACAAAAAAGTGGCAGTGAAGGGACCATTTGTTATTTAGTATTGGAGAAAAGTACCTGAGATTTTCCCCTTTCCCTCCACATTACGTGTATCTACAGTCCATGGCAATTCATAAAATTAGACAGGTAACAAGCCAAAAAACCAATAAAACACATGCCCGATTTAAAAGAACTAACACTAAAAAATAAAACTTCACCCTAGTGTTTCTACACTCTATGGAGTATATTGATGGTTTGAATTTATTAAATACAAACACACAGTGAGTCAACAAAATTTATTTTCTTGTTTGTGAGCTGGCCATTCAATCCTGTTGCTCCCTGTTGCTGTGGAATTTTATGCAATGGTTTAAACAAGAACATTTTTACTATTCTCTATTTCAAATGCTTAAAGTTACAAAGCTTCCTATACTGACTGGAAGTCAGTATAGAATGTCCTCCACATTGAATATCCAACTGTCTCAATGAAAAGCTAAGATGAGTCAAAGAAAAAGATTCACTGTGAGTCACATAATACATCTTAAGACAACCAAAAGAGAGGTTATGGGTGGAAAGACTACCTTCAGATGTGGTCAGAACAAGACCTAGCAGTCTTGTCCTGAAAAAAGACTGTACAGACTTTTCCCCATCATATACTGTCTGTAAAGGCGAGAAGTTATGAACAAATGCTGTCTCCTTTAACTTGATTCATAGTTCATATATTCTCTGGATATTAATGGACTGAATCAGTATTAAACTACATCATTAGTTCCTCCCTGCAGCAAAACTAATCTGCTGCTTCCCAGCCTTTGGCAACTGGGACAGATTCTGCACTCTTCACTTCCAAAGCCTCATTCACCAGAGACAAGTGAGAGGTTTGTGTATCTGTGCTCTTTTAAGTCCAGCAAGGGGTAGCAAAAGGAAAGGTGGAAAGCTCCAGCAGATGGACAACTAGTCATGGATTGGATCACTGCAGTGAAACTCCATCCATGCTCATGCAAATCTTGGGTGGAGAAAGGTGTAGTAGAATACAGCAGTACAACAGCTTAATACTCATCTACCTCACCAATCCCTGGGGAAAACCACACAGAACTCATGAAGCTGACTTCACTTTCTCTCACTGAACTGAACCATAGCAGAGCTTGAGATTAAATCTTAAATTTTAGCTTTGAAAATAATGCATATGCCTATACTCAACAGGAGACACCCTTAAAACTCATTTCAGCTCACACCAGGCTCTTAAAACCATGGATATGCTTGCACTCCAGCTGCTTGAGGGTCAAGAAAGTCTCCATGTTATATTTGGAGCAGCATGGGATAAAAAATGGCAGGAAGGTACAGCAAGAAATGCTGTATGCCTGCTGTGGACCTTCACAGTGCTGCTGGTCTGAAAACCCTCTCTGGCCCTGTTTCCCATGGGTAATGTTAAAGCCAGCTTTGACATTTGAAAACCAACTTTCTTACTATCTAACAGACACCTCCCAAGGGAAAACAATTACCTCCTTCTCATGTCTGCAAACATAGAACATGAGAGCATCCCTCAGGTGAGATGACCTCAGGGAGTGCGAAATGGGGATTAAATAGAACCAATGAAATTATTCATTGGTGAAGAACCTGCTTCTTGAAATATCAAAGAACATTTGTGTACACACATAAATTTGATTTTGCCCTATCATTGGAATAAAAATCAAGTATACAATATCAAAACACTGCAATTTTCTGTTCAGAATTCTATTTTTTAAAGCGTTTTTTCGTTTTACTTTCTGCAGCAGCATCTAGTGTCACAGCATTTGATATTAAAAATCCTAAAACAGTTTTTAAAGAGCACACAGTCTTACAAACTACATACAGCTATCCATGTCACTCCTGTACCTCTTTCCAGTTTTGTCTCCTACCTTGGAACCTGATGCTGTTGTTGATTATTTCTAATGTGTCATCCACAGCATTGTATTCTCCCACCTTTACTTCTTTTTGTTCTGCAGAGAAACAAACAAGAGTGATTGTTTATGGCAGTTTACATG
The DNA here is from genome assembly GCA_013396995.1 of Dicaeum eximium. Taxonomy (NCBI): domain Eukaryota; kingdom Metazoa; phylum Chordata; class Aves; order Passeriformes; family Dicaeidae; genus Dicaeum; species Dicaeum eximium. Next base: position 2,079,752 of record VWZP01008963.1, on the reverse strand, counting down.
TTCTCAACTATTTCACTGATTTTTTCTTTTTTTTTTGACAGTATGTCAAAAGGAAAAGAAATATGAAAGAATAGAGCATGAATAATTAAATCAGAATGCCAGACAGCTAAAATCATTAAAAGAAACATTTCTGGTACTTGAAAGAAATGTAAAGCATTTTTAAGAACTCATTTACATAAGCAGGAAATTTCTATTGGACACAGTCATCTCCAGCTTAAAGATCACACAGCTTCTTACTGGCTCACACTGTGCAGGACATTTTTACTGGGAGAACACACACACAGCTAAATCACACATTCCCTCCCATTTAAACAACCAGGACATCTTGCTTTGTGAAGCATTTCCCAGGAGAGTCATGGTGGCAGGCTCCAGGCAGTATGGAGCAGACTGGCTAGTCAGCAGATATGCTGGGAATTAAATCTCTTACTCTGACTGAGAATTAGCAACTCATTAGTACCCTGACTGCAACACATACTGTGTTACATAATTAAAGGCAACGAGCACTTGAGTTAAAATTTTACAGTTAGTCTCATCTGGTATTTTGGGACTATTGTCACATCTATGGCCCTCTTGTACCTGACAGAACAGAGTATGCAGATAGAGGAATTTGTTTGTTTGCTGCCTTGGCCACTGTACCTGGAACTCTGACATGCATTTATCCCACACTTCTGATAACATCTGGCACCAATTATTTTCTGCTATTTTTGTTGATTTTGGGTATGGCTTAGAAGCACAGGAGCTTACTGAATTATCATTTTCACACAAAAACTTTTACATTTTGTTGAGACTTACAAACCACAGGCTAAAGATTTAACCATTGGCTAAAGATTTCTTTGAAGAGCTGGCTCAGTAGAGACAAAAATTTCCTTTCAGGCCTCTCTGCCTGGGCATGCACAACCCAATTTACATTTAAATTCTGAGCTCATGACCCTATTTGTGACACTGATTTTGGGAGCTGATGATCTTGAGCTAGATGGCAAATTTGGAAAGACTGTATTTCACCCAACAGCTCCACATTAACCTTTTCTCCTTTCTCACTCAAAGTGATTTTGCCTGTTCAGCTCTGCTGAATAGAGCAGCTAGCTCCATTTTAGCAAAATATACAGTCTGACTAATACTAATCTGAGAACTCACAGGAAGCAAAAGTTTCCTTAACACAAACCACTATTTTTATTTTTATGTTGTTATATCTATTATATTTTTTTAATTGCCCACAACAAATTGTAGACTGGGCTGCAAATCTGACAGAGGATCCTAGGCATTTACTGCACACCCATCAAAAGCTGGAGTTTGCAGTTCTGAAGACTTATTTGCTTTTCCCATGAGCATGATCCACTTGGATGGACCTAAGACTAGTTTGGAATAAAAGCAAAATCCCCTGGTGTCCAGCAGTTTCACAAAGCCCATCCACATGGTATCACATACTTTAGAAGTGAATATGAGTTTATAATTTCTGTCACAGACTGAACATTCACTGTGAAATAGATACATTAATCAATTCTTGACAATCTTAAACAATAAAATATTCCCAGTAGTCATCTAAAAGCTAAAATGGTTAATGCTAAAACCAGAACTAATCTACTTCCATTTGTATTTGTAGCATGACAGCTGTTACCTGTAGATTTAAAACATCAAAACACAACCTAGAGAGAAGAGAGAAAAACATCAGGATGCATATTGATATATGGTGGGCATATTAGATACCAGATAGTCCACAGCATCTCCTGACAGCAGAAGGGGGTAGCACACACACCTTGTTGTTGGTCTAGCCCCAGCTTCACAGCAACAGGCTAAAGCCCCATAGCTCTGATGAGCACAGAAGGGAAATGAGCAATTGCTCTGCAACCATTTCTGTAGGGAGAGTTTACTGGGACTAGATGAGGTGTGGGAAGCACATAACAGGTGAAGAAACATGTACAAAAGCCAGTGTAAATCTGTGGTCTGATCACAGACCTGCAATTAAGGAAGTTTTTCTGTGATTATTTAATGTGACAGCTGATGCCATTTCTTTTCAACTTTTTCAAATTCTTACATGGTTTCCTTCACAGGTGAAGTAACACTGAGGATGTGCCTGTGCTATAACTAGCTAGCCTGGGTACCAGGAGCTAGCCCTTGTAGGAATGGAGCTCAGTGTTAGGAGAAACAAGCTTTCATGGCAGTCTGAAGAGCAAGATTTTTGGACTTAGAAACCCAAGAATGTGGGGAAAAAACCCCCAATGTTTACTAGCAGGAAACCACATGATCAATGCCTTGTCCCTTACCAAGAGGAAAGGACAGTTCATAGAGGACATGCCACACTTTATTGAAGTCAAGAAGAGCCATAAAGATATTTGATATCTTAAAGTAGTGACAACTGTGGAAATTAGTCTGTGAGGGAAATAAAACATACTTTTATTGAGAGGAAGGATATACTATCCATTTTATAGTGTGATTACAGGGGTGTTGAGAGGGGGACATAAAAAGGTTTTCTGTGATCTTTTGTTGTCCCAGCAAGGACAACTACAGCTGCTGGTTTTTCAGATCCCCAACCACAAGTGCTGATCAGCGACAAAGCCACTTCCAAATATTAATTAAAGGAAGTAAGGAGACAGGACTGTGGTTCTCTTCCCTCTTGCACAGGTCAATACAGCTAAGGATGGGACTGCAGACTCATTTTTGTATGTGCCATTCCCTTCAGTTGGCTTTGGAAATTCTGAATTATTAAAGTTAGTATAGTATTTGTATAATGTAGCTCATATCTGTCAAACCTCTGAGTGTTCAACATCAAAAGGACAGGAGAGAGTAGAACCCCTTCAAAGAAACACCAACAAAGTGCTTTTCAGAATATTCAGAATATGATGTCAGTTTCTTTCTGTAGTGCTTCTATTATTTTTAACTAGATCTTTCTGTAATCATAATAGAGATATTGTATTGAAGCTCACAGCAAAATGCAGAAGAAAAATATGAGGGAAAATGTGCTGTGATTGTGAGATAATGTTTGTCCATGACAGGAGCAGAGAAATTTCAGAACTTGAATCTGAAGCTCTTCTTTCACAAAGGGACAAAAATGTATAAAAATTAACCAACCCAGATAAAACTGGCCCAGAAAAATGTGACTGTAAATTATGCCTATAATTCTCACGGAATTATAAACAATCCTTATTGTTAATTAATTGTCACAGAATAGATTACTTATATGGACAAGATGAAAGTTTTCTGCCAATAATTAATAAGATACTCTTAAAGGTATATTGAAATGTTTTTCTCTACATATTTTATCACAGAATTTTATAGCCTACTTTAAGCAACTCCACACAAATTGACTCACTACCACTTAATTAATTAGCTCACGTTTCACAAAGTTAGTACAGAGGATTTTCAAGAGCATATCAAGTAGTTACATGTTCTTGTTGAATAAAAGCAAAAAAAAATCCTGCAACTGATATCAGCTGAATAAAACAAACTTACCAAAATGCACAGCAGTATTATGATTGCCAGTTTGACTCTTATCCACTTACACTGAGAATTTCCAAATGAGACTATTCTTAGTTTCAGTTCCTCTCACTATATGTCATGATTTCTATTTTCACCACATTTTTGTAAGTGTACTTATTCACACCTCATGAAGACAGTTTCTACTGAGAGTGTTTGAGAGAAATGCACTTGCAATGCATAAGAGATGGGACAGATGGATTTCCTTTCTTTTCCTCTATGTAGCTAATGCTGTCTAGCTTTCAATGACACTGTATCTAATAATGCCTTCTGTGTTAATCTAATAGCTTAGCTAATTAATAACTAAGCTAATAGCACCCTCAGTTATGTCAGTCTGACTGCAAATAACCCTCACGGTGATGTAGTTAAGCCAACACAAAAATGTTTAGATCAGTATAAGCACCAGTACAATTTACCCTTATAAAGGCCCATCTGAAAAATCACCATCTGAGTCCTAAAAAGTTTCAAAAATACGTATATTGATATGCATATCCATTCATTAACTCCTGTATGTCTGCTTGGATATACTCATGTAAAAACTATCTCTATGCTGCCAAAAAGCCAAATTTCATGTCTGTCCTAACATCATTGCAGTGCCCAAACCATGTGGCTCCAAATGAAGATTAAGGATTTCAAAGCTCATAATAGCTTCCCATAGCGTGACAATACTAAGAACGCTGTTATGTCACTGCAGCTCTTTATAAACTTAGGATTCCATGCAAATTAAAAAGATAAATATGAGCAAATGATGAGTATTCACTTTCCATCAAATACAAAGTAAATTTTACAGTAAATTTGAAAAAACTTAGCATGGACTGTTTTCCAGATAACTAAGGGTCACAGAGGTTTCTCATCCAGAGGACACAGGCTATGCTTGATTTAGAAGCAGCAGAAAAATAATATTACATATAGCTGAAAGCCTAAAAAATACCTAGGTCTTAGTTTGTTCTGAAAAACCATGCCTGCAAAAGGTGCTGCTTCCATGACATCTCCTTGAAAAGCTTTTCAAAATTTTTTTAGATAGCTTCTTCTGTGACATCAGTTTAACAGTCCCTTCTCCTACAGTCTTCCAGATGCCCCTATCCTAATTCAGTGGGAGTGATTAGATGCTTAGCCTTTTAGAAAATCTTGCTGCATAATCAGCACTCAGCAACCTATCTCAGGAACCAATACTATTAAACCTTGTCCTGCAACAGAACCATTTCGTTTCTGAGCATTATTCCTTTATGATGCATCACAGTTCTAGGGACTGCTGGCAGCTATGGGGAATACTTAGTCACCAGATCTCAGAAGAATTTTAGAAAAGTGTTTGCCAACAGGGGAAACTAAGCATGGCCCATATGCACCTGAAATACTTCAAGGAGAGAATGGCTCTAAAATTTGGAATGATTTTCTGGTGGTTTCAGCTGGGGTAAAGTTAATTTTCTTCATAGCGGCTAGTACAGGGCTGTGTTTTGGATTTCTGCTGGACACAGAGTTGATAATACAGAGCTGGTTTTGTTCTTGCAGAGCAGGGCTTGCACAGAGTCAAGGCCTTTCTCCTTTTCATACTGACACGTTGGCAAGAGGCTGGAGGTACACGGGAGGTTGGGATGAGACACAGCCAGGACAGGTGATTTCAACTGACCAAAGGGATATTCCAGGCCATATGGCATCATGCTCAGGATATAAAGTGGGAGAAGATGGAAGAAGGAGGGGAGTGACAGCATGTGTCTTCCCAAGTAAACCTTACACGTGATGAGGCCATGCTGTCCTGGAGATGGCTGAGCAGCTGCCTGCCCATGGGAAGTGGTGGATGAATTCCTTGTTTTGCATTGCTTGTGTGCATGGCTTCTGCTTTTCCTATTGAATTGTCTTTATGTCAACCCCTGAGTTCTGTGCTTTGCCCCTGCCAATTCTCTACCCAGTCCTGCTGGTGGAGGAGTGACCAAGCGGCTCTGTGGGGCGTGGCTGCTGACTGGGGTTAAACCACGACAGATTTTAATCTCAAATTTCAAACCAATCTCCTAGACATGAATCAAAAATCACGCCACTGCACAAGTACTCACACTTTTAAAGACACATCTACCTGTCTTAAAGCTACCATTAGCAAGCGATTGGCAACTCGCTGATAGGTTCAGTCCAGAGAGTGAAGGATACTCTGACACATTACATTATGGTGTCCTGAGACTTGTCTCTCTCCAATTTAGCTTCTGCTCACACTCCCTTTTAAAGAGTGAATGCTTTTCTTTAACACTTTACACTGCCAGTCACCTAGCAATCATTTGTCACTGACAGGTCTTAGGTCTTCTTTCTCATTCCCTCATTGCCTCCTGGGAAGGCTCCTGTAGCGTTTATGTGCTGCACTGAGCGACAGCAATCCTGTGGCCAAGAGCATTCAGAGAGCAAGTCACAGGAAAGACTGGCCAAACACAAACAGTGAAAAACTTAAGCTGGAGACTGAAAACTGATGCCAAAGCTGAGAATACTTCCCATATTTCAATAAATCCTGTGCAAATTGCCTGCGAAGTCTCTGCTAACCTGCCCTACCTGTCTCACTCATTTTGTTTCATGAAATAACGACCCACCAAATAACTGGAAATGCTGTCTCAAATGCCTTTACAATACTGAATGAAACTAAATGTCAGAAAAGCTAATTTCCTTCAGAATAAATACAGAAACATTTCATGTTGTGGATCATGTAGAAAGTCTTAGCAAATTAATGCAATCTTAACTTTCATAATATATCCTTGTCAGACACGACTGAGAAGTTTTTCAGTTATCCTTATCACATATCAGCAATAACCAACATCAGTTGAAAGTTTCCAATTAAAAAAAAGAATCACAATAGAAGCTTATAAATAATGAATGAGCAAAACCTTTTTCATTCACTTGCAGGCAACCATTTCTTTGTTTAAAGACAAAAATACTGAGATTAAGAATCGCAGTTCAAACAAGGAAGAAAATGTCAGGTCAGATAGAAGATTATTCTTCAGCAGAAGCTGCCAGAAAGGAAAGACTCAAGGAAGAAAAACATTTTACCTTTGCAAGGATTCGAATTGTGACAGTTTTTACCCTTGTAATTAGAGCTTTAAAATTTGTTTTGCCCTAAGAAATACTACTTTCATCTTTAACTGCTGCATAGCTATTTCCTTCATTTAAAGTTTTATTTATGTGTTTTATTTCTGAAATCCTAGATTTCATTGCTTTGGAAACATACACACACAGCATACAGGAAATCTTGAGTTATGAAATCAGTATATATAACAAGTGATAATTACTCCTCATAGCCAGCTCTCTGCCTGTAAACCTTTCAGTCATCCATAAGGCAAAACAGACAGAAAGGTCAAACCAGACAAAGGCCAAACAGGGTATCCTTAGAGTCAGGATAAAAGCTTAATCCTGGGTGTATTTCACTATTTTAGTAATAGTATTTTGCCAAAAGGACACAGGAAGCAAGTAAGCGAGTAGCACATAAAATATCATTAAGCAACCTGAACTCATAAAAAGATCTAGTAATTTTGTAACCCAAAAAGATTATTCTATAAAAATTTCACGAATCTGCCTTTTTACGGGTGTTCAATAATTATTTTTACTGATTCTTTTTAAACTTTGTTTTCACCTTCCTTATTATACTTCTGTCTCTTATTTGATTTGTTAGACTGACTTCTAGATCTGTATAGAAATTTAGTAATATAGTTATACTATATATTACTAATATTTAGTAATATAGTAATATAGTTCATATGGATTTAACACCTAAAAATATTAGGTATGTATATATTATGCATCAAAGAAAAAGATATAAAATGAAATAAAAAATAAAGACTGTATTTAAAACAATTATTTCTTTAAATGTGAATTATTAACACAACCATCATAGCTTTCATTCAGGAAACTGAGAAAGGTATAAACAAATATAAAGAAATTAAGGCAGATCATCCATGAAGCATAACAACAGTTGTGATGAAGCAAGTGAACAGAGCTTACATTAATTCTTCTGAATAGAAGTTCCTATTTATTAGGATACTTAATATAATCCTTGATAGTTTGAAATGAGGTTGTGCATGAGATCACACTTTTTCTTGGATTTAATAATTGTAGTATAAAATCTTGACTCATATCACACTGTATAACCTGAAATGTATGTCGGTAATTTGAATCAAATTTAGTAAGTTAAAGATAAAAATATATATTCAAGTAGATATGGCATTATCTATTATTATATTCTAGGATATATGGATATGCAATAACTGCAACTTCTTAGTCTAGCCAAGGGTTGTTCTGTTCTACTGTTCATTGTCCTTTATTATTTGACAAACTTTTCAGGGAATGCAAATCCTCACAATTCTGGGAATTTATTTGCCAAAATAAATTATTCTTTAAAGTTGAATGGTGTAATTATACATGTCTTCTTTAATATTAGTATGTATCTAAATGTAGCACGGTCTACAAAAATTGATATTTATGCCATTTATCACTTGGAGTTACTTCCTGGCAGAGTCTAAACCCAGCAGGCTTTTCTTGACTCAGAATTTATTATGGGAAATAACATTGTACATATAAAACTACAGGCAGCAATCATGAGAAGACCTTTGCTCTATTAATAAATGATAACTTCATTACTTGTTGTGTCATACACTAGTCCATTTTCTACAGGGTTGTGTGAGAGAATCAGCCTGTGCAAGCTTGGGCTGACTTCCCGGGAGAGCTCCCAGGAGCTTCCCAGGTTGGAAAGGCCATCTAGGCAGTGACAGGTTTGGACATGGATCTGCAGAGAAGCCCCCCTGGCCGCAGCCCAGGGCCCAGCAGCAGCTCCATCTGTCAGAGTCTCTCAGGGAGAGGAATGACTGAAGGCAGGACCATGCAGGGTGTGGAGGTGCCAGTGACAGAGATGGTGGCCGTGTTATTTTGCCTCCCGAGCGTGATTTCAGAGCACTGAGATGTCAGAGACCGTGAGGCACAATTCAAGACACACCACGACACTGCGCTCATTCAAAGGTAAGGGACAGCAAACCACAGCACTGCAGTGTACCCATTTCAAAATCTATGGTTTTCCAAAGAAACCTGAGATGACAGAGCATTAGTGTATCCACATCTTTTATCCAAGGGGAATAAATGCAATTATTATGTCCCTGGTGTCCTGGAAACTCAGTCTGAATAGGCACAGTGTGCACTATCAGGATAGTCTGGCAAAAGAAAGATTTGAATCATTATCAAATTACCAGATTTTTTTTTTCCAGTTAAGCCAAAATTATTAATGCATTTAAATCAAATCCACCAAGCAGTGTAATTTAGGGAAGAAAAAACTGGGAATAGCACTGCTGTCAGTTTTTTCTGACTTACCAGGGTAAAGTACACATGCAGCTGAAAAATGCAAGACATCCAAGACAGTGACCTAATCCCAGTTTCCATTTGCTAGTTCAGCATTTAAGCTTTCCATACAAACATGACAGATGATGTGATAGATGCTATCCTGACAGGAAAAACAGGGTCTCCAGGGACCTGAATGACCCTGACTCCAGCCCAGCTACATACTCTGATTGAATGAGAAAGGAGATCAAGGTGACCTTTTCCTCCTCTGGTATGCTTAATATCCTAGCATTTAGTTTGATTTTCTTGTGCACACCCAAACGAAATGTTTTGCTACACCTACCTAAGCCCATTACTTATGTAACTGAAATTCTAAATTCAATGTGTAATATCAATTATTTTTTTGCAGTAGACAAAACAAATTTAAAAACCCATGTCAGTTACTTAGAAAGCCTGATGTGGTTACCTTTTCCCAGAGAGCCTTTTCCTGTCAGTGTGGTGATGCACAGCACAACAGTTTGACAGTAGCCCTGGAACGTGGACAGCTTCAGCTGACCTGCACACGGCTGCTAAATCTCTGACACTGCTCAGATATACAGGATGAGCTCCATGATGCAATTCTCCTTTTGAGGGCTGGTTAGCCCTTGCTAACTTAAATGATAACCAAACTTAAGTGCACAACACGACAGAAATAAAAATGTCTCCCAGAGCAGAAGATGTGTGCTTGACCAAAGGATCACGCCAGCAATCACACCTCCCAGCAAGGTTGTTTTCCCCTCACTTAGCAAGGCATGCCTGCTTTCTGGTGAGCTCATGCCACACAGAGAAGAAACATAAACTCCATTTTGGCACATTTGGATGCATACCTATGATTATATAATTAGGGCCTTCCCTCATCTTCTGTCAGGGCTGTTCCCCCTCCCCTGGCAGAGGAAGGCTCAGCACAGGCTGAGCAGCCTCCCAGACGGCTCTGCCCTAAACCAAGGTGCTCTGGCTTCTTCCTTATGTACTGCATCCTTCAACTTTTACAGAGTTAAGAGGGTGTTATTTAAAGGTTGTAGTTTCACAGTTACCGAGCCTGAAAACGGAGGAGAGCAGCAGCTGCTGTGCATATTATGTGTGTTAGATCTCAGCTACTCATTATGTCCTTGAATAACCATTCTTGCCATTACACCAGGTGGCCTGTGAAAACACTGTAGCTCATGAAGAGCATTCTTCATGATTCAGGGTCAAACCCAAAGTCAGAATTCCCACTGTCCTCATCCTAAGATACAAAATAAGGGAGTTGAGGCAGTGCTGAACACATTCATACAAAGCCAAAAATTCTATGCTCTTTCCTGTCTTATGTACAGTATTGTACAGTAGCTGCTAAAGTTTTTTTTTTCCTGTGCAAGAAATGCAGTTTTGAGTTATCGAGGCTGATTTATTCCAAATACTTTATTCAGGACTTGTAGGGGAATAATTCAGGAAAAACTTTAGAGCAACAAAAGTTCACTTATGCTGTAACCTGCAACTATAAGTGAACCCTTACTGAGATACAGGGGAGACTACAAAGGCCCCCAGGTGGCAATACCCCCCTAGATCCCTGTTTCAGCTTCTGCTGCTCAGGTGAACAAGACAGCTGTCACTCAAATAGCCATCAAAAGCCAGGGGCTTTGAGACTTTCCAGCTCTAGCCTTCCCCTGAAAATCAGTTCCCCATGCAAAGGCACATGGGATCACAGATTGGATTTCCCTGTCCACAGGGAGGCATGCTGTTCCCATAAGGGACAGGCTTGTCACTGCTACAATTAGGGACTGCACTCTAGGGAGTGAGAGAGCAAGAAGTGTTACACAATGCCAGGACGCCTGTCTAACACAAGAAGTGCATGATTTTTTGAGTGAGGAAAGTGTGTGCCTGACTGCAAATATCACTGTTTGAGAATCATAGGAAGGGTCCTTAAAGACCCTCTAGTTCCAGCCCCCTGCCATGGGCAAAGATGCATTTTACAAGTAGTGGTAGCTGCTGGGAAATTCCTCTTCAAAATCTGCATTTCTTGTCTGTCTTTTTGGTCCCCATGAGGCCACCTGAGAAGTTTGGAAAGTTCGGGTTACTCACCAGGAGGAGGGATGCTGTAAACACATGTGTGAGAGACCCAGAGCCAGGGGCACTGCCTGTGGGGTGCAGGTGCTGAGGCTGTGAAGCCCCATGACCTCGAGCACTGGAAGAGGAGAAAAAATGACCACACCCCACTCAGGTCTCCCAGGCTTTAAGAGACAGGTCCAGGAGATGGAACCCACTCAAGAGAGACTACTGTCTACAAAAGAAGTGGTGGGGTTTCAAAGAACAGCATTTGACATGTTTTGTGTGACAGCCCCACCCAACAGACGCCTACAAGGATATTTCTCCCTTTATGAGTTTTCATTTTATGCTTTTTTATTTTTTATGTAAATATACGTGAATTGTACATCAGCATGAGACCAAAGCAGTTTTGAAACATAAGATAATGGCCAATTCAGAATTTAGCCCACCCTGATCTACACCTTTCACATTGATAGAGTTGTTTGACGTCCTCCAGATCCTGTACATTATAGTGGGATGAAATGTAGTCTTGAATTACAAAATTTATCACCACTACTATTTCATTATTTTTCATTTTAAAATCTAAAGATGTTAAAACTTACAGGGGGAAAAAACCCTCAGAAAACAATAATCTTTGCAAAAGAAAACTCATTAAGAAAACTATTTTGGTTTAGTCAGATTTGGGGTTTTCTTTTACCTGTAAGCTAATCCTAAATTCAGGAGAAAGAAACCACTCCAACTGGAACTGGTTGAAAGTCAAAGTTCCAGAGAAATAAGCAAACCTCCACTTGCTTTAACCTGTTTTGAGTAATCTCTTTGTACTAATCCACTGGAAAAAAAAATAAAAAAAGGAGAAAGGTCCGACAGGGATTTCCTTTTAGCACTAATTAGGAACAATGTGTTTTACTATGAGGAGAGAAATTGGTGTAGAAGACTAAGAGACAAAGAACAGTTTTCAAGTGAAACTCATTGATTTTATCTTTAAAGATTGCTTAAATATTTTTCTTAAAATATGGTATACATCACTGTTGTGCTGTTTCATTATAAATTCTGATTTATTTTTCCTTTTATTTCTTCATCTGGAGTTTGAATAGCTACAGGAAGCAGACTAGCATTAAGAGAAAAAGCCTCCCATGGAAAGCTACAGCCATTAAAATATAATTGCTCCAAATAATAAAGGATTTAATAATTAACATAGAGCAGTTATATAATACACCTAACAGAGAGCTCCGGAACAAAGTTTTGTGGCAAAGCACAACTACAGCACAGAAGTATTTATGCATAAGCGTTGCATTGTATTTGTGCATAACATTAAATACACTTCTCTAAGAGTTTCCAGAATTAAAACTGATACTCCAGGTACTAAGAGAAAGCAATTTGACAAAACACTCCTAGTTTCAGAGAATCTATTCTGCTCAGAAAATTGATAGCATACAGCAACATTGTCTTGCTGGGACAGGATTTATGCCGGTAGGAGCGAAATACAATATAAGGCAGAAATCCTTGCAAAGCTGATTAAAACTGGAAGTATTCCTTTTTTTCTTGTGTATGAATATTGAAGTATGAGACTGAAGAATGGCAGAATTTTTTTAAATGGTTTGGGCATAAAACACTAGGTTAAATAACCTCCATAAGATGCACAGAACTTTGGAAAACTGCTGTATGAAATGGATGTAATCAGTTTTTTATTACAAGTGACATCAAAAGTAAAAATAATTTAGTGCTTTAAAGGAGAGGGATTAGTGTCTAACTGTTCTAATATAATTTTTTGCCTTTTACCTAAGACAATATTAAAACTGTAGGTGGAGAAAGCTGAAGCTAGTTTGGAGTATGAGAGTAAGCAGAATTTTGGAGGCAGGTAAGGCTAAAAAGAGTTCAAAAATATTTTAAAAAGCTTTTCCCTGAAACTGATAGCAAAGTCTTAGTATAAGCTACAAAAAGTAAGTTACAAAAGTCAGTTGTCCCATTTACTTTATTTCTGACAAGTCTTAAAGTTAAAATCCCAGTGATTAAAGTGTGAGAAGGGGTTTTAAATCTTACCTGAAGTGAGCGAGTACATATCTCAGTGCATAAACATCTAAGTAACTGCTACCAGTCCCTTGACATTTACAGCATTTGATGGAAATCTAAGTCATNAGAATGATAATCTGTTGATTATCTATCATGATAACCTATCATGTGCTTTGTATAGTTACATACTTGACCATAAATCTTTAACTACCCGTATTTTAAGAATCTCAGTACAAAACTGTATTAAAAAAGTACTTGGGCACAAATTTTGTCTCTTCACTGTCTTATAAACAATTATTTCTTCTGCAATAACACGTACAGATTCATGGCAGCTATCAATGCAAGTCAAGTGCTCTTACTACTTTTCAGTAAAAGTTGTAAAAATATTCTCTTGCTTCCCTGTGTTTTGAGCAGGTACAGAAAAATCTAACAAAAATTTCTTGTTTCTAGCTTTAAGTAACTGATTTAAACAAGAGCAATGGGATGTAAGACAATAAAGGTCAAAACTCATGAGGAAGCAGCAGCCACAAACATATGAAACACATCCAAGACAAGAAATCACACGTGTGTGAGAGCAGTCCCTGGATCTTCACTTGCGTATTTGGAAATCCAGGACCCTCAAATTTCAGCTACAATCTTTTCCTTATTCCTGATGCCCTCCTCACCTCAATGATTTTACCATCTGACTTTCTAGAAGGAGCAGAGATGTCCTGGTAGAACCAGTACCAGGAAAAAGAAGAGACAACAGAGGGCTCAGGATTTATGGCATATATTGCAGAGCTTTAGCTAAGGTTTGCCTTGGGTTTAAGCCCACCCCGCCTAAATCACTTTTTCACTTAACCAGATCATGTTACTTCTCACTGCAGCAGTAGCACGAGTGAACATGGGGGAAAACACAGCTGCTGAACAGAACAGTGCTTGTGCTGCCTCTTCCTCTGCACTGGCCCAGCTGCAAGAGGAGTCGCTGGCTCCTTTTCAATCACACCATTGATGGGAGAGCACTGCTGTTTGGCAGCACCTCTGCTTTCCACGTGCAGCACCAACTTGCTTTGCCTTTGCTCTGCTGAATTATTTCTGGCACACTCCAGTGGATATATTCCTAGAAGTGGAAGTTTCTTAGTTAAATGGAAAATATTCTGTAACTCATGTATCCTATTCATGGATTGTTTCTGCAGGTGTCTTTCAACCCTGAGCTGTAAAGGATCGGAATATTATGATTCATAGGGAAAGCAATTCTCAGTTCTGCAACTGGTATTGAGACCATGACAACCTGCTGCATCTCTTGAGCTGTTTCATCCCTGTGCACAATGCCCCCATTCTTGCAGATTTTGAAGCTGCTGTTTTATTCAAAGGTAGCAAGTCATGGGTTTTCTGGTATTTCTTGTGTGTGGGAGGGACAATGGAGCTACCATGAAAACTTCATGGACTCTTCTGGACTAGCTATTAAATGACAGTCCTTTCCTGCTCATGTTCCTACCCTGAAAATATTGAAACCTTTCACAGCTTTGACACATGCCCCACCCCATCCCTTCAACATACCAAAAATACTTCACAAGACCAGGAGAACTGACAAGAGAGACCAGAGAGAGACCAGAGAGCAGGCTGACACAGGTACACCTGCAGGACACACAGCTCAGTGGCCAGGTCAGGCAACCATGCTGAGCCTGGTGAATAGTAGCAAAGGTGGTGGGAGGTACAGAGAAATGCTGGGAGGACACAGACACAGCCTTGTCATGCTTCATGGCCAAAAGTTACAGCACTCAATGCTGGAGAGACGAGAGCCCGCAGAGACAGCCATGTTTCTCCTTAATGCTTGCATACCTCCAAAAGAAATATTAATGTGCAGACCTTTTTATTATTGTTAAGTCCCTAATCTCATATCTAAGTTTCTTAAAATGAAAGAACTATTTTGGGCATTTCTCTACCATCCCAAAGCTTTTCAGAAGAGGTCAAAAGAGAGAGTTACAGGTATCATTCAGCTAGGTCCAGTCCAAAAGTGGCAATTCATCAGCAGAACAGCAATAACTACTCAGACTGAGACTTCTGTTTACAAAACTGTCCTTCTGAGTTTCCTGATTTTGCAGATTAAAATGAAGTAATGAACAAACAGATAAATACACTGATACTGCATTTTTGATAATGTTTTTGTTTTCTTTAACTTGGGACATGATGTTCTCAGACGTACTGTTGTTATTTCCTTCAGTGGGGCTTTCCATATCTTAGAAGATTTTTACACAACATGCTGCAAAACCTCTGTGGATGAAAGATAACTGCATTCAATTGAAAACAAAAGCTAAATCTATCATGATCTGGCTTGTGCATTGTCTGTTTCCTTCAGTACCTGATACTGGTTTTGTGAATCAGTATCACTGTCTTTAGTAAGAGAAATTGGGTGAATCTGTTTTGAAGAGGAACAATTTCCTGCTCCTCTTTTCTTAATAAAAGCCTCCTTTGCACCTCATACAAACCTTTTGTTGAGCTTAAACATAAAATTACCTGCTCTCTGATAAATCATCTAATTCCCATCCACTTGAAAATAAAAATTATTCTATACCTTGACCTAGCATAGAGTGTAATTTAACAATCAAGAAAGCACTATACACATAATTTGAAGTGGTGAAAAACCATCTGAATTTCTCTACTTCTTACGTGAGACATTTTCTTAGAAGAACTGTGTATGACTAATTTAGTTCTACATCAGAAAGAAAACAGGCCTCTTGAAAATAAAGTTGAACAAAATTATCACAATAAATTTGTGTAAGAGCATGCCAGATAAGATTATATTTTTCTAAAATTATATTACTATAGCTTTCATATCAATCATAAATAAAAGGAAGTTTTAAAGCCAGTTTTAAAAGAACTGCCTCCAAATTAAAATTACTATTTTTGTCAGTATTTAATTTTTGGTGGAAACAAATAATGAATTAATGAAATCAACTTATAGGTTTAAATACTTTGCAAATGATTTTTTCTTCCTACAAATAAATTTATCTTGCTATTTTGTGTGATCGCCAAGCAAAACCAAAAAATGCAAAATATAACTTCTGAAATATTTAATGTTTTTCCCAGATGTTAGACAGGATTACTACATGTAGCAAAATTCAGTAAATGTTAATAATTTTGTTTTTAAAGAAAAATTTAAAATTATAGAATTATAATCAAACAGCATTTGGTTTTTGTTTTTGTTTTTTTTTTCCCTGTTTGGTTGGTTGGTTTGTTTCTCTACAGATGTGGTTGTTAAAATATTCTGTGTTGGTAACAAATGTGTTAAGAGGGAGAGAGGAGGAATCTGCTGAGGTGCCTAGATACCGAACTGGCTTTCTGCATGGAGCAGGCACAAGGAGACACAGTCAGCCACAGCAATTGGTGAGATGCATCAGGGAGCCCACAAAATGTCCAAAACCGAGGTACAACACTCACAATTTCTGTGCTTCTAAAATTCACTCCAAAACTGAACCCATCGGCCCGAGGGGACACATCCCACAAGACTGCTGGACACCTAAGGCACCACACACAAGGAAGTCACACCTTTCCACAGGCTCTTGGGTCACCAACTCAGCTGCCTTGGTTCAGCCATCATAAATACACAAACTGTCAGATCATTATCTATTAAAAAACTCATTTGCTCAGTTTTTGGAAGCAAATTGTTATCCCAAATCAGCCTTAAAGTCAGCCTAATGGGTGAAAAATTTGGATGACTATTTCCATTCACAGCTCACCATAGAGAGGGTACCAGGTGCTACAGAGCCTGGTGTTGAAAACCTCACTGAGAGCTTCCTGGTTTCTGGAGGGTGTACTGCAAGTCATTCATGGTGATATACCTACCAATTCTAGGAACTGAGGAACTAATCTTCAGATTTGCTGTTCTGTCTGAATTATTGTGCTGGGGAGGAATCTAAAATTAATTTAATCTTAATTTGCATCACTAAAAAATACAGTTTGGGCTTTTTCAGCTTTCTCAGCAAGGATTCTCATATTTACAGATTTAATTTTGTTTGATTTATTCTTCAGCAGCACCAAATTATTTTTGTGAGATCTAAAGCCAGTAAAAAATAGGTGTCTGAACTTGGTTATTTAAACGCTACTATATGGGAAGTGACTGATGATTGTAAACCTACAGAAAAAGCAACTGGGTAGAGCTTAATTTAACTTATTGCCACAGATAATTCCTCCCTTACACAGCCACTACATTATTTATTAGTTAGAAGATGATTTGGTGGGATTCCTCTGTCCAAACTTCAATGGGTATGGTGTATATCACGGTTCCCTTGTCTGGGGTCTCTGTCAAGAAGCTGAGGAAGACAGGCACTTCTTACAGAGCATGGTTTGCTTGGTTTCCTATAGACACATACTAAAGGATGGGACTTAGTTTCATTCTGGAACTGTCTGCATCTTTCTTTAAGGTGGCTCAAGACAACTTTCCCAGGTGCAAATATCTGGGTAAGTTGTTTGAATTTTCATGGATATCACACATGACACAGGTTTCATCTCCTGAGATGACCTCCTTACAAATAAAAGGTGAAGGAAAACAAACACAGAACTAATAAATTATTCCTTTCTTACACAATGATTTATTGCATGTAGTAGCACAGCATTGAAGAGAGTTGAAGGACAAATGTTTGAAAGAAAGGTTTTCAAAAAGGCCAGTAAAGAAAACAATACCTGCTCACAAAAAATAATCCTGCTGTCACTTACATCTGTATGAATAGAGCCCAGCACACAGACAACAAAAACTGAGCTCAGCCAGAGATTACTCCTGTTACACTGATATATTTGGGCTTAAGATTTTTCTTGAAATTTCTTACCATTTAACTAGCTTAAGTTAATTATTTACCTTTTCCTGTTAATTAAGTACTTCAAAGGTGTATGACTGTTCAAATATAAATTAAGGAATTTCCATTTCTATTTCCACTTGTGTGGAAGCCAGGAGATTCAATGACCTAGGCACCAGGTCAAAAATAAATATGAGTATAATTAACAGTTTAGAGATATTCTAGATCTGACCCAATACTTTTTTGTGACAAGAAAGAGGAATTTCCCCTAGCCTCACTCAGCCTCCTAGATCAGTAACAGGAACATTCCTCTGAGAGACATCAAATAATGGTTTAAGTTCCCAATCAGAAAAATCTGGATGAGGGATCCAAAATCAGTTCTCCCTCAGTTTAGATTAATGTCCCAGCTTCTGGACTATCATTTCACTCTTCCTTTGTGGTAAATTAATATTTTGTTATTTATACATAGCAAAAAAAGAAAAAAGCCTGAAAGACTCAGAAATTCACCTCAGATATATCTCAGGAGCAGTTCAGTAACTTCAGAATAAAGGAGGTTTTGATGTAAACTCCTTTTCTGTAGCTAGTGGAGGTTGGAACTAGACCTGAATTATGCACTTTCTATGTGGGTGATCTGTCTGCTGCACATGGGGACATCCTGAGCAATGTTACATTTTGTCAGAAATCAATTTGTCCTGAGGTACTAGGGCTTAGATGGGTTTGGATGTGCCACATTTTAGTGCAAATCCAGAGCAGATGAATGCTGGTGTAAATATGAGCATGCAGAGAAATAAAGATCAAACACACATCTGAGGAACAGCTTGGGGATCTACATTCTTCCTACCTTACCATTTAATTGGTAAGCTAACTAAAATAGCTTTTAATTAAATCCATAATATTCTGTTATCAAATAAAACAAATACATTAATGAAATTTGGAAATTCATTTTCATTTGGCAAGCAGAGTCAACTTGTACATTTGACAAAACAAACAAACAAAAAAAGCAAACACGAAAAACCCCATTCAAAATGACACATGATTAACTGTATAGACACTTTAGCAAGAACTACTTCTAAGTACAACTTTTTCATTTGTAGTCCTAAAAGAAGGCATTGCAGCAGGCTGTCACACACCTGGTATAACTTCATTTCTTGAAGGAAATAAAGTTTAGTATTTCATATGCCTCAAGAAGATAATTTCTGTATTTGGGTACTTAACATTGTTTCAGATTATATACCATAAGATCAAAGTGGGCTGTGGATCAATACCTTAAAAATTTAAAAGCTGGTACAGTCACAGAGGAATATTTAATCTATGTGCAAAATGAGGTCTCTTGTGTTGTGTGTCAAATTACAGGTTTGACTGTGTGAGATGCTGAAGGCCCTGAATGCTCAATCAATTTAACATTTCAGGATGGACTCAGAACTTGGCTGTATCAGTCTCAGAGTTTACAATGTTACAACTACCCTGTCTTCATAAAGCACTGATTAATTACAGCACATACACAGCAGTAATTCATCATACCATAAGCTATTGCTGATTAAAAGCTGTAAGCTGGTTTTAAAACCTTGTGCACTCATTATAATCAACAGTAAGGAAGGATTCCTAAAGGCCTGACCCATTTCCAATGGGATTTGACCCAATTCAGTGTGATGCAGCTTCATTTATATTTTATCTGTTGATTAGGTTTTATCCATCTAACAGATCAGCTATTGATTTCTATGTAACAGCACAATTTATAGAACCATTCCAGATGAAAAAGAGAAACAGGTATTGTACAATTTTGCTTGTCCTTGTTTATTCAATGGGGATTAATTATCCACCATCATCTAGCTAGCTTGTTTTGAGAAATAAAATGTGTATGGCATAGCTAACCTAGCTTATTCTACTACTTTACCATTACCTAGAGTTACCTGATGATTTGGCCAACATGTAATCTAAATAGTCCCCTAAGTCCTTCTCTACCCTCATAATTATGGACCACAGGCAAACATCCCACCATTGAGAATGGTTGTTAAATTGTAGTATAGGAATGGAAACCTATCACATGTACAAGCCAGGAACTTTTTCTCCTGCTTCAGACCTTTACAAGGCACCCACATCCTTCAGTCTGGGGAATCTGTGGCAATTTCTTGAACAGCAATTAACAAATCTCAGATGAGGACAATTCCCAGAAAACTCATACCATCTGAGAAAAGGGAATACACAGGAGGATATTCTAGTCAAAGCACAAAGGAGTTTACCACTGTTCCGGGGACTGATTGCTATTGGCCTTCTCCAAAGAGTGGAAAATACACACATGGTGGTGACAAAGGACATTATATGATGCTTATGTCAAATCTGAGATACAAGTATATGCATATTACTGGTTTTTTTTAATACAAAATTTAACTGACTGTAAAATTCCTAGCTTTTTTACCATAGCAAGAATTAAATCTAGTTTTCAAGGTCTAATTTTTAAACAGTTCTCTGCTCTGGGAGGATATCAACAAAGATGAATAAAAAAAGATTGACAAAGGAAAACTTCAGAGAACCCTGAAGACCATATTTCCTTTCTGTAAATCCTTGGCAGCTTTCCCACGTCGGTTTTAGTCAAGAAACTATTTGGAATGCTAAGTGGCAAACAATTTGACTGAACTGGAGTAACATTATGAAATATTTCAACTCTGTGTTTCCATCCCCATCCTGAGCAATGTAAAGCAGGGACAGAATTTCCCTTTCTTAATGCAAAATGACTAAAAGCCACTCCATAGTGGCCTCTATAGCCTCTATAGAGACCTAATCTCTCACCCAGTTAAAATCAGGTCTGCCAGCACAAACTATTCCAGTTTCCTTATCTGAACCTTGAATTGAGTTTACCTCAGCTGCTTGTAAATTTTTCATTGCTAGAGATTTTCAACATTAGTAATTTTATACTTTAGAATGGAGGGAAAAACTATTTGTGAATTTTTAACTTTGATCCTGTAATTGCTGACTTTTGAGTACTTGGTTTATGACATGCAAACATAACATTTCACTCCCTTACTCCGGTCTCCCCACTTTTTGCTTGTTTTTAATAATAGTTGCAATGCCAAAAGGAAAGCAAACAAGAGGAATATATGTAGTCCTAAATAAACCGTAAATGCTGCAAAGGCTTAGAAATCATCTCTTGTCTCCACCCTTTGCATCTGCAGCTTGTAGTTACCTGAAGTTCAGGAGTAGCACAGCTAAATCTGGGGCTCCAACATGTAATTTTAATGCATGGCCAGAGCCCACAGTTGGCACAGTTGGCTCAAGCCCAAAGGCTTGAGCGCACCTTGCCCCCATTACCCGGCCATGGCTGTGCTGCTTGAGGCAAGAGGGCAGCTGGATCACAGAATCATTTAGGTTGGAAAAGATCGCCAACATCATGGAGTCCAGCCTTTGACTGATCTCGGTCGGGTTTTTTGGTCTCAACAAGGATGGGAACCTCACTTTGTCAACTTGACCATGGCACCAAGTGCCAGGTCCAGTCATTTCTTGACTTCCTCAAATCTGTCACCAAAGAAGCAGTACACATTTCTGTAGGATCTGTTGCCTAGCACCAGGAGGGGTGTATGCAGACTGTGAAGGGCCAAAGCTACTCTCCCAGTAAATCTGTTCATGGCCCTGTGGGATAGGAAGCCCTGCCAGGGATGCTAGCTGGGCTGCTTTGCATGGGTGCATCTTTAGGCAGCAAAAAGAGCCTTTTCTTCCAAGCACTTCGCCCATGCAAGAGCAGCCAATGTTTTGCTAAATGGAAGAGCTCCAGGCCAATTCATGTGAATAAATTGAACCTGACAGATCATTTGAGATAAACTTTTGTTCCTTTTAGGATCTTATACTAAATCTCTACATTAAATTTCACAAGGCAGAGCTGAGGAACTTCACAATGCTCCTACCTAGACTGTTATTCTCTTTTTCTTATTCAGTAAAAGAGCAAAAAACCCATTGTCATTATTCTGGCCAGATTTCCTTTGTCAATCACAACAAAGGTCTAAGGGAGGAAAAGCTTGGGAAAATGCCTACATGCTCAAATCTTCAGTTATGATGCCAAGGGAGATACATTTATCTGGCTACTACATCTTTAAAAAGTTAGGTTTCGGCTTTGCTCCATTTGGGATGGGGCAGGGATGTCTAGGTTGACTTGACTGCCAGCTAGCTTCACAGAATCACAGGATATTCAGAGTTGGAAGAGACTCACATGGATCATTGAATCCAACTCTTAAGTTAATGGTCCATGTGGGGATCGAACCCATGTCCGTGGCATTAATAGCACCATGCTCTGACCAAATGAGCTAATCTTTGGGAAAATCCACTTTGGGTAGTATTTTCCAAATGCTTGAGTGACTTACTAATTAAAATGTATAACTCAGCTGTCTTTCCCCCCAACATTTTATCTTTTGTATTCCTTTCATTTAGACAGCCTCTTCCATACATATAGATAGATCACAGAGGGCTAAAGAAATGTAATTTGAATTTTCATTAAAAAAAGATAATTGAACTATGGATTAATAAGGGAAACAGAAGCAGAAGTCCAACTCAAGCCCAGACAAGGGATGAAATATTTAACTTACACAATGGTAAGTATTTAACTTACACCATGGTATCAGTAGGGCATTCTATATCCAAAGGACACCTATCTACATATTTATGGCTTGCAAGCACATGGTCTTTTCCAGAACTAATGTTTCTGTAAACCCCACTCTCTCCAGAGTCAGTCCACAGTTGGAGTTGAGTGCACCACTGATTTTATCTAGCACAGTAAATCAGATGGACTAAAGCTATCTGAGTCTTTCAGGGATTTAAGTAGTTCTAAAGTGCTGAAAAATGAACCTCTAACACACAGGCAATAATACAGCATTTGGCTACAGGTTATCACTTAGGTTGTCAGCTGAATTTATCAAACCTGGATATGAGCAGTTAAATGCTTTTGATGATTTATAGCTTCTGTACACAACTGCAGCCTTAAATCATACTTAACATTTTCTGGGTGTGAAAATTCACAAATTGTTTTTTTAAAATTCTGTTCTCTTCTCTGAATTTAACAAGCCCTTTGTGCATTTGCTGACATTTGGGATTCACACTTCAGAGGCTTTTCAAAGTCTTTTCCTCTGGAGAGGGGAAGCACAAGACTAAATAGGTGAATGAGTCCCTCATTTTATCAGGCCGTCTGCCATTTACTAACACAGCACAACGCAACATTCGCCTGCTGTCACATCAGACTGCCACTGCCATGCTCCAAATGTCACATTAGCAGAGTCAGGTTAAAATCACTTTGTGTTACAACACCTTCTGCAATGACCTTTTGAAGGGCCAGAATGAGAGGAAAGCTTAACTCCCCTTGCTCTGCGCAGGGAGCGTCTCCTTATTTTTCTCCTAAATGTGAGAAACACATTTCATTTTCAAGGGGGAGTTGTCAGCTTTTGTGAACATGCAATATTCCTGCAATCCACTGAGCTCCCCATGGCTCCATCCTATGGCCTGTGTGGTACAAAGAGCATTCTAAAACAGTAAAATTGATTACCTGAGGATTAGGGTCTCTATGTATGCCAGACACATTCTTCTTGAGGAGCACAGGGATCTGGTTCCCCTGATGTACTCAACTTTCCATTTTGACACAGGTCACAGCAGTATGTAGGGCAATTTGCCTTACCAGGCCTATAAATAACTTGACTTTTAAAATGGCCCAGACAGGGTATGTGTATTACTAATTTGGATCCTATAGCATACTTTTAATAGAAGCAAGGATCCATCATGACTAAATCATAGATGGGAATATTGGTCTCCCAGCAAAGAGCTATCCAGCCTGCTCAGTTCAAAAGCAGAAGGACTGGAACAGACTGGAATGGACTGTCCAGGAAGATGGAGGAGTCACCATCCTTGGAAGTGCCCAAGAAATGACTGGACCTGGCACTTAGTGCCAGGCTCTATTTGACAAGGCAGTGATCAGTCAAAGATTGGGCTTGATGATCTTGGAAGCCTTTTCCAACTTAAAGGATTCTACGACTTTAGGGGACACCCTTTCAGTGAGGTATTGCTCTTTTCCTCCTCCTCCAAGCTAGGCTTTATTGGTAGATCCCAGATGATTTGCAGTGGCCAAGCCACTGACAGGGAGACTGTTCCTGTGCTTCCCATGTCATGTGGGGCTTCTGAGACCACCAAGTGAGTCCAGACAAGTCCCAGATCTGGTAAAATAAAAGTAAATTGATTGTTATACACAAGGAATTAACCAGTAAAGACTGTACAGTCTGTCAAGGTCAAGCATGCCTGGACAGCTCCGAATTGGATATGCAGAAAGCAGCTCAAGGAGGAAAAATGTGTCCGTGGCATAAAGGTTAAACAAAGAGGGGAGGAAAAAAGAGAGAACACAGCAAGCTATCAAACAGCTTCATGTCAGTAGCTGGGGATCATATGAAATAGCACTTAGATTTATGTACAAATGACAGTTCCCTATATATCTGCCTGACCCTGTTCCTTACACGAACAGTATTAATTCAAAACATTTTTCATTCTGGCAGTAGTTTGAACTAAATCACTGCTAAATCATTTGTGGTGGAATCACTTTGTTGCAGGTAGATGTACTAGATCAATCTAATGAAATAATTTGCTTATGAGGAATTCATTCCTTGTCCTCTATAATCACTTAAGGAAAAAATCATACATGCGCTCCAGATGAAGATAACAAATACAAAGATGGATGGAATTTCAAACAGACATTTTTCTCAACAGTCCCCACTCATGTTCTCCTTTTGGTTTCAATTATTTAAATAGTAACTCAAGAGAAAGAAAAGTATGACCCAGTCCTTTCATTGCAGGGGCAAGGAGACATTAGATCCATAGTAAGCTTTTAAAAAACATTTTGCCTAAGTCCTAAATGTATGGGGTGTGGCTGTTGTTGGGCTTTTTGACTCCAAGACTCTATAATAGAAAACTCTGAAAAATGAGCTTATTCTAAGTCAAAATATGAGATTACAAAGGGTCTTTAGTGATTCTTGGAATAGAGAAATGGAAAGCTACTATTTCCTGAACTGGCATCCTCACTTCATTTCTTTCCAAAAGGAAGGTGAGAAATTCCTGTTGGAGCAAATCATCAAAATTCACTGAAAATAAACAGGGAGATGTTTATCACAGATGTGTAACAAATTCAATATGATTATATTAAATAACGTGATTCAAGCCAGAAAATGACACCTGTGCCATTGTGAAATAGTACCAAAGGTCAGACATTTAGACAAAATTCAGAAGATTTCTCCCAAATATATTAATTAAATGTTCTCATTTTCTATTATATGTTGACAGAATCAGAATTCTTTAGGCTTGAAACCAGGGTTCAGACATGATATATCAAATGATGATATATCAAAATAGATTATTTTTTTTCAAAAACTAAAATGTCAGCTTAGAGAACTAGATGTCAATACAATGGCAGCATGATCTTCTACGATTTGAAATTAAATAAGCATCTGTAATGGCAGAAAAAAACTCAAAACTATGGTTAGGCTGCAAAAAAGGGGTCTAATATATTTGAAAAGCAACTTAGCCTTTCTGTACCCTTAATAAGGAGCAAATACCTGGACTTAAACTGCTTCTGTGCTCTCAAAGTTTTAGTACAAATGCCTATATGAATTCTGCAGCATACAACTCACAACTGCCTTTGGTCACCTACACAGTGAATAAATCAATCTTCACTCTTTTTTTTTTAAAAAAAAATTCCTTTTTAATCTCTCTTATCTGTAATATATCAGAGTTGTTTCCTCATAAGACCATGATGATATTGTCTACCACCCCTGAAGTAGTTCTAGGAAGGAAATTTTTGTCAAATATACTTTGTTATAAGATTCCACAGATTCAAAGATCTTTTAGACTTTACATTATTATCTTTGTATCTGCAGCCTACGACTATACAAACCTTGACATGCTGGCTTGGTGTGCTACTCAGGAATACTCTGTTTTGTCTGTTCAAATGGTAATGTCAAATAAGTCTGTGTCCTTTCAGTGACCTAGATAAACTTAATTTTCTTCTTTTCCATTCATTCAGAATTAAAGTTATTCTATTTCACGGTTCTGTATATCTTGAGGAAATATTTGAACTACAAGTTAGAGATGATGTCATTGCAATAG
The DNA here is from genome assembly GCA_013396995.1 of Dicaeum eximium. Lineage (NCBI taxonomy): Eukaryota > Metazoa > Chordata > Aves > Passeriformes > Dicaeidae > Dicaeum > Dicaeum eximium. The sequence goes on along the minus strand of VWZP01008963.1, from coordinate 2,054,028 downwards.
AGTGAATTCTCTATTAATTACACCAAACTAAATATTTTCCCATAATAGATACCAGAATTTCATGGGTTTCTTGTATGTCTTCTGGCTCTTTTTATCCCCATGTATGTGTTACAAATTCTTCCAAAAAAAAGCATCTCTCTGAGATGTCAAAGGGAGAGATGTGCCAGCACACAGCTCTGCAGAGAGAAGCAGCTCAGGGTGGCCCCACAGCCCTCAAGAAAACCTCTGTCTCTCTTCAAAAGACAGGGAGGAATGGGTGGTGACAGGGAGGGACAGCACTGTACATCACCTGAAATGGAACATCTGAACAAGTTAACTCTAGCAGAAGTAGGTTTCTGAATGCCAATTGGGAAAAAAAAAAAAAGTTTAAATGACAGTGGAAGTCAGAGAGCTATGAAGGAATAATCTGACAATTCTTTCAGGTTCTTCTTAGACATAATTTCTTTAGTGGGGTACTAATTTCTGTTGACTTTTTGGAGCTGGATACTTCAGTCTTTGGTAGAAATTATTTATTTTAAAATTATTTTCCATTGCTTTTCAAGTTTTTTTATTTGTTGTTGCATTTGAAAGTTAGTATGTTTCCTCAGTAATTAAGACATCTCCTAAGACATTTCTTGCATAATGTAGTGACAGAGACTCATCGGATCCTGCGAAACACTTTGTGCCTCAGAGTTCACTGAATGAACTGAAGTGGAATCCTATGAAAAGGACAGCTTCTTCCATAATGTGTGTGCTTGTCCCAGTAATAATTATTTGCACAGTTCAAACCTCCTCTCAAGGGATGAAGCTCTCTGTAAAGCACAGGCACAGAAACACAGGGATAAACAGGTCTCCCCTGCTCCTCACACGTGCCTGGGGGAAACAATGAATGCAACCCTTCCCAGTGACCCCGTGGTGCTTTGGGTGGCACAGCAGTACCCAGCTAGCTTGAAATTAGTTGGCTTGAATGCTGATAGCTGCAAAGCTGTGGCCTCCCATAGCTGTGCTCCCAATGGAAAGGTTACCTACCAAACTGCTGATTTTGCCCCTGGGCAGATTTCCAGCTTCCAGTCTGCTCCAAGTTATTGCTGCTACACTGCTCGCAGCACTGCAGTTGCCCTGTTTAAAGCTAGCTCAGATAAACCAAACCAAACCAAACCAAACCAAACCAAACCAAACCAAACCAAACCAAACCAAACCAAACCAAACCAAACCAAACCAAGCCAAACCAAACCAAGCTGCCATGATGACCAGCAGCTGCACTTCAGTGCCCCCTTCCAGCATGCCCTCCCTGGCCTTGCAGTTAAAATCCACACAACACAGCTTGCTCAAAATGAGGTGAGTCAGGAAACTCCTTACGCTTAATTGCATTAATCTGTCTTTGTAAATAATTCACTAATACCCCAAACAATTTCTATAGCCTTATCAGCTCTTTCTCCAGTTTGACATCACAAGTACGCAACCTGGGTACCTGAATTTTAATACACTTTTCTGGCTTTATAAAAACAAACCAAATTAAAAACAAAGACAAAAAACCAAACCCCAACTCCTAATAAATAATGCCAACAAATTACAAGAGGAATAGCTGCCATAGGGTGAAATATTGCTGCTGGTAGGTATGGAACAGAACAGAAACTGAACAGGAAATGTGTCCAAAAAATCTGATAATAAAAGGGGAAAACAGCTATAAACATGTATGAAATATAATCTCCTGTATGGTTTCATCTGACAGAGGACTGTTACAAAGGTGAGTGAAATACTGACAATAAAATTACAGTGATATTCAGTGCTAGTAAGGTATAGCATAACATACAAGAGAAAATGTATTTCAAGTATACAAATGCAGCTGAGAAATTAAGAGTATCCAGGACGAGGCCTTGGACTTAGTGTGGCTGGTTCTTTGAAAACATCAGTGCTGTGCTCACCAGTGGCCAAAGAGTCAAAAAGAGAATGAATGTGGTAAGACAGGATATTGTGAAATAGGATATTCAGACAGGATATTCAGAAATGTGAGTTATAGAGGTGGGTGTTTCAGAGCTGTGTGTGGCTCTCATTAAGCTCTCACAAAAAAAGAATAAGAATATCAGGAAAGGTAGAGGCTTATTAGAATTATAGAGCAGCTTTTACATGATGAAAAAACTAAATGGATGGCAAAGACTTGCATTTCTAAAGAGACTCATTGATAAGAGAGATCTGTAAAACATGAACAATGTGTAAAAAGTAAGACACAGTTATTCACTGCTTATCAGGTCACAAGAAGCAGGGTATGCCCAGTGAAATTCTAAGACAGTTGATTTAAAACAAACAGATGGAAGGGCTTTAATCATTACATGCATAATTATTTTGTGAAACTCATTGCCAGTAGATGTGTTGATGGATGAAAGTATAAATGGATACATGAAAGACACGATAAATTGATAGACAATAAATCCACATGCAATGATTAAACCTTATGGTCTGAAGACACTCTCCAGCTCAAACAGTCATGGAAACATTTGCCTTTTGGATCTCAGGGTGTAAACCATGCACCTGTTCCTACACAGACACCCACCCATAACACAGACTCATCATATACTTGGGAAATCCCAGCTTCAATTCACTTTCTGCCTGAGGAGAACTGTAGTTTTCACCTCTTTGTATTTATACATAATCTGGATAATGGTTTTCACAATTTGTCCTGATAAATCCTTGTACAACATAGAAAAAAAATCCAGACTGATAGACCAGAAGAGAAAGGGTGAGCGGCCCTGACACCTATTAGCAGTTTTGATATTCACTTGGCTGAGGGATGAAAAGATTTACGTTCAAATAAATTGGATTTAAAGGAAAAAAGTAATCAACAGAACACAGAACTGATTCTGGAAGAGCAATTAAATTTTATGTTTCCTCTCTACAAATAACCTAATCACAATTCTATGGTTTCATGCTTATCCTATGTCTCTTACTAAAAACAATACAGAGAAGTACAGCTAGTGGTATTAATAGCATAACATGGACAAGTATTTGTAAATAACGTGCCAGAATCACATTATGGACACTGCAGAAGAGCAACAGCTCCAGGAGAAGTACAGCTGGAGTAGTAGAGATCTCAAGATATAATAAAAGTCATCTATGTCAAGGCACAAGGAATACGTCTACAGCACTTCAGGTGTCTGTTTAACTTGTTTTCCAAAACTTCCAAAGACAGAAATTTTATACATGTTCCAGATTTTAAATATCCTTTTCATAAGGAAGTTTTTCCTGACATTGGCTTAAATCTCCACTGCTATTCAAATCTCCTAATTCTCAGCCAGATGATGAGGGCAGGACAAGAAACTGTATTATCAGCAGCTGTCATGCATTTTGACCATGTTCTCTAAGCAGCCTAGATATTTTGTTTTTTGTACTGAGGTACATTCTTAATCTTCTGTTTTCTCTGCACATTTTTCTTAAATCAGCACTGGACATAGTAGTTAGCTATAGCCTTTTGGCACCAGGGAGATTAAAAGGATATTATTATTTTTTACATCCCACTGCAGAAATTTTATTTTTTTACCTTTTCATGTTTTTGCTTATTCATGTTCATTCACCTACTGTAATCTTTAGTTCTTTTTGTGTATAACTGTGGACTAGTGAATTGTTCTCCATTTTGTATTTGTCCAGAAGTTTGCTCCCAATGTAGCACCAGGTATTTGACCTAAAAATTAGCATTCTTTTTCTCCTGACACAAGTCAGCAGTACCACAGCAATGGTATCTACAATCTCAGCTTTGTTACTGCCCTCCTTGCTCCCTGATACACCCACAGAAGTTGTCAGGACTCTTTTTCAGTTCTCACTAGACAAAAGATTTTAACCATCTAGTTCAGCTACATGTCTGACTATGAGAAGAATTCTTAAATTGAACCCATGGAAAAATTGCCATTCATTTGGAAGGATACCAACTTCAAACATCAATTGGATATCTCAGCTAAACTAACAGTGTGCTCTTTATTTACCAGTAAGGTATGGGGAGAAAATGCTACTACATGTACTTTGTATTCTCTGTTGCATACTAAATAATTCCTGGGAGGTATTCATGATCTATAAGGCAGCAAGCAGTTTGGTCACAGCTATCTCTGGCACCATCTGTTTGACCGCTTGCAGAAGTAACAGACTGCACAGAAGCTGAAAAAGAGGCATGACTAGCATGAGTTTGGGAAAAACTGTATCTAGATCCAAAATTAAACCAGCTATTCAGAATTTCATCACAGTGTGTCAGCTGTACTGCAGTTACCCCTTGAACCCTCACAGGCTGGTTTTCCCTTTCCTCTGGCAGATGTGCCTGTCTGCTTTTTCCATAGCCAAAATGTTTGCAGATAGTCTCATTAAAACAAAAGTTTCCAGCAAAGAATAGAAAATTTAGCTCCTGAGACTGCCCCGCTGATTTTTCTACCCAAGTAAATGAGGAACAGAGGTTTTGGCCATATTCTGATATATGATTACCTATTTATCTTTATTTTTCTGTATTGAATTATTTCAACTGTGAGCAACTGTGACAAATTTGATTCTAATTGTTAAAGAAGTTATAAAGCTGTGTAGATGAACAAATGACTCTTGAAGTATGGAACACTAAGGCTGGCAATTCCTAATTATTATGTTTGGATAATAATCTACTAATATATTTAATATAAGGTATATTCATAATTACAACTAATCTTACAATAGCATTTACAAGACATCTTTGATGTGGTCTTTTTTCCTTGAAATCATCATGATTTGTATTATATTCTTAAAAAAAAAACAACCTTTAACCAATGAATTGTATATCTGTCTTATGCTTGATCACCCCTAACAGCTATAACTACAAAGCAAAAGCCCATTGATGATTATAAGCACCGGACTTAATTAATGTCTTTACATTACTAGGAACTTTCCCAATAGTCCAAGAATTATTAAAAGTTAATGAGAATGTTTCAGAAAGTTTCCTAACCAATAAAGGGTTCTTTTGAACAAGTTAATAATGGCTACAATTATACCAGAAGTACTGAATATAAAAGCTTTGAACAAAAACAATATCAATAAAAGAAGAACAGAAAAATCCTTGAAAATATTTAGATTATCATTTGTAGTTAACAAAAAGAAAGCTTTCATCTATGTTGTTATATTGTTCCTTATTTTAATTTCTCATATGTTTTTGCACATTCTTTTTATTTCCAAAATGAGTGAGAAACAACAAAACTTGAGACGTGCCTTAAGATGTGTTGACTGACTAGTGCTTGCATGAGTAGAAATCCAGCCCTTCTCTGGCATTTCTCCATAGGATGCCTGAGTTATTTTTTTTTCTGTAGGTTAATTGGAAACCTTTGTTTGATGATCAAATTACCAAGAATGTGCCTAAATCACTTCTGAAATAGTAATTTTGCAATTGCAAGAGATTTTAAAGGGGTGGCTGTCTCCTGTGTTTTTTACTGATCTAACAATATTTCAGCTGATGGTAAAACCACTGGCGTTAAATAGTATCTGATATGAAACTGAAAATATTGTAAAGAACCTCAGTTTGAATGGTTGGAGATAAAAATCAATATAAAATCAGTTTTCCTGGACTTCTACTGCTCTTCTGGATTAGTTTAGAAGACATATATTGCACCTCCCCATGATCCCAAATCCCATCCTTAATGTGCAGAGGGAACATGCCAAACTTCCTCTTTGCTCAGGTGTTCTAGGAGGGTACATACACCTTAGGCAAAATGCATTAGAGCTCCTCCAGACTTCTGAGGAATAAACACCTCTCATAAGAATTTTCTTATGATTCTTTCATGTGGCTGTAAACACCGCTATTATGGAAAAAAAAGGGGGTTGGGGGAGGAAGAAGAGGAAGCAATCAATATTTATCATTAGTGTTGAGCAAGAATTCCTAAATTACATTACTGTGAGATGATGTCTGCAAAGTTTTGGTGGGTTGAAATGCTTCCGGGAACACGCGTTAATAGCATCGCTTACAGCTGTGAAGGCAAGAGCAATTCTGAAGATTGCTTCAGTAATTCAGAATGAATAACAACAGAACCCCTCAAGAGCATTGCTGTTCATTAATAATAATGTCCATACAGCAGAGAATTTCTGTTTAAAGAATGAGCCTTTGTAACTTGGTCAGCAGGATTATGTTTGAAGTGCTCTCCTGAAAACAAAGGGAGAGCAAGCTTCTCTCTCATGCATTGTATGAAAAGAATTTGCCAGCTTACGGCTAGCCTCACGAGACCTTCCAAATGCAATCATCTCCTGCTTTATCTCAGCCTCAGCCTAGGGAAAAAACCACATGAATTGCATTCTATAAACTGCAGAAACAGCTACAACATGAATCACCATTTCTGCAGAAATCTCTCGCAGCAAGCGGCTCATCCTGGCTGCAAATGGCCCCTGACAAATCCCTGCGGCTCCATTTGTGGTCTTTGCCACTGACACCATTCCCTGCAGGAGCAGCTCAGGCTGAGAGGATGCAGCAGGCTTGGTGAGTTGTGCCATGGAGCATGTTGCCTCCAAGGGATGGGGTCAGCAGTTTGTGTCCTCCGCACGCTGAGGGACTGACTCCTGAAGCAACTTTTAGCAAGCAGTTGCAGAATGCCAAAAGTGAGTCTCTTCAGAGAGTGCAAAAACTAACTTTAAAAAGCTTAACAACAAAAATCCTCTCTAAACTCCATTTCACATTCGTTTTTAAGAAACAACTGTATTCAGAAACAGATACTTAGCTGACCATTAGGGTTTTTAAACAGCTACAGGTTGCTATAGATCAGTAGTTTCTATAAATATGGGGATTGTAATCAAGAAAAATTCTTGTAAATACCCCACAGCACTCAAAGTTCAGAACACAGCATTTTAAACAGGTAACAAAAACTTATTAAGTTTCTTTCTGCATCTTCCAAGCAGTTCCTTTTCAAAATAATTGTATGGATTTAAAACATCCTGGAACAAAAGCAACTGACACAAAAGTTTGAAACTGCATACATAATATAATGAAAATTGTTTGCAACCTACCTTGGAATTGTGTAAATTTGATGGTTCCCATCCTCTCTCCATTTCTGAAAACAACTTCACCCTAAATAAAATAAATAAACACCTTAAAAGTTTTATAAATTTCTCATAATATAGTTTTACATTAACATTTTAATTTTCCATTGACTATTAAAATTAACAAAGCAATGTTTAAACTCTGAAGAGAGCAGATTTAAACAGATTCAAAATAACTTAAGAACACCTCCTTAAAGCCTTCTTCTACAGATTTCAAATGGCCTTAGAAAGTTGGCCAGTGTTACCACCTACTTTTCATTTCAAGGAAATGGAAGCACAATCAAGTCAGTAACTTACTGGATTTCAGATGATGAGAGATACGCAAACAATTGATTTTCACTGTTTGCTTTATGAAGGATATGAAAAAGCTTTGAAAGTTCACACAAGAAAATAGTTTTCCACTTAATTCATCCATCATACAATTCTCCAAATGGCTCTAGAAACTATTTATGTCATTTTATATACTTATCCTACTAGATTATGGATACCAGTAGCTCCAATGGCTTGGTTTGGTACTACACCAACATGTGTGTCCCAGTATTCATTTTAATTGTAACATCTTTAAGTCAGTACTACCATTTGTGGTGCTATACACTGTTACTTCTCAATATAATGGTCATGTAATGCTGAAACCTCCTCATATATCCCTAGGAAATTACTCCCATCTTTCATCCCATCTTTCTGGATTAAATTAAGAAAAGATCGTGTTAAATTTCCTCCTTAGTTTAGCTCTTTTGTAGTTGAGCATGAAAGAATAGGGTTTCATTCATTTATGGTAAGTATTTTTAATATTTTGAACCTGTAGTGGAGAGCTGAGTGCTGTCAAGATAGATTGCTGCTCTACTTCATTGCTAGTTTGGCTTATTAACACCATCTCCTTAAATCTTTGTTTTGGCAGACATCAGAGTAAAAGAAACCAAATGGTAAACCTGTGAGGCTGCAGTACATTTCTCTGTGCCAGCCTGTCACTTTTTGGATAGCCCTCTCTGGTCACTGAAGGAATGCACTGAAGTTCCCTGCAGGAACAGTACAACAGTTTTGTAGTACAGCACACTCATGTCCCCACCTGCAAGCTACATGTCCCCTTTCTGCAAGCCACAAAATCCCATTTCCCTTTGAAAAATAGAAGAAACCTGAAACAAGTGTAAGCCACATTGTGCTAAACTTTAAGAATCAAAAGCTTCCATCACCTGGCTATTTTATTAAAAAATAAGGAATTACGTTTGAAGCAAAATAAGTGATATAAATAGAGAAAAAAAAGTTGAATTTAATTTTATAAACTACAGCAATGCTAGTAAGAAATAAGCCAATCAGTGTTTCAGAAACCTGTCTTTAGGATTTATGTGCTGATTCATGGCATGAGAAGTGAGCTATAATCTGATGATGTTCTAGAGCTCACATCAAGCCATTTCTTTGCTAGTGAGATAGCATACCATAAGAGTTAGCTGGAGAGTTGTCTTTACACTTGAGATTCATAAATTACTAAAAGTGTTTTTTCTTTATTTAAAGTGGTGGATGTTTGAATAATAGATATTACTAATACACACATTAAGATGTGACATTCCAAAAACCAATCTTGCCACTATTTTGTCCTTTCTTTTTACCTCACCACACACTCCAGCACATGTACCAGTACAAACTGTGGTTTATGGCGTGACCCACCATAAAACCTAGATTTTATGAAATCCACGTGAATACAGCAACACACAAAATCCTCTTTTACCTTCCATTGTGTTTTGCTGAGGTTACACAGGCATATTTAGATATTGATTGGCAAAAGGACCAGTGATTGTATAGATTTGAAGAAAGTGATTGAAGTAATGTTAATACTAACTTCTTCAGAACATGATCATCATATTCAAAAAATATTTCTTGATCAAGTAAATATTTTATTTCAAAAGATGTAAAATAAGACCTTGGTGCTGAACAAGCATTTAAGTCAACTGCACAAGGGAGTAACTTGCACTTAGAACCCCACATTTTATTAAATTATTACCCCCACTACATCTTAAATAGTTAATTAGCAAAGCTTTCCTCTTCCATTACACACAGGTCATCCCAGTGGAGACCAACAGAAACCACACTGGTGGCTTGGTGCCTGTTTAATTTTCTTCAGTCTAGCCTCTACACTTTTTCTTTCTTTACTACTTGTAAAAGTGAATGCTAGAGTAAATACCAATCTGCCCAGCTGATGTGTCCAACTGTGAGCTGTGGACAGGCATCTACACACTAGCAATGACCCTTGAAAAGTTGATGGGAAGGAAACAGAAAGTTTGTGGCTTGGAGTCCAACAGAAAGAGATGTGAACAGAGGGTGGAAAAGGAGCTGAATGAGCTCAGTCTGGCACAGTTTGGACCCCCTGGATATTGCTGCTGGTGTGTACAGCCACAATGGCACACAGAATTCCAATGTTTTTGGCCCTGTATCCCTGTACATCCCTGTATTTGGGATTCATTGCAGCTGCATAACTCATCATACAACCTTACACAGGTGTACTTCATTTAGTTTTCCTAAATGTACTACCACCCATAAGTATAAACCATACTAGTCTCACAGTACAAGTTAGGTGACTTGAACAACAGAAATATAGAAGTTTATGTTGTAGGGTTTTTAGGTTTTTGTCTGTTTGTGTTTGTTTGCTTTTTGATACATCTCTGACCTGCTTCCCTTGTAATTGTTTGTCTTTTTTTTTTTTTTTTCTTTTTTCTTCTTCCCTCAAAAAGCTACAGTGCTTGAATGTCCTTTACAAATGATGAAAACCAGACTGCACCAAACATTTCAACTGCATCAATCTCACACATGCCACATACAAGGACACCATCTCCCTCATTCTTCTGAGTACCATCATCTTTTTTGTGCTCTTTTTTACAAACTTAATATTGATTTGTTTACTTTGCTATACAGAGTAACTGTTTCACCCCCTTAATAAAAAGACATTTTCTACCCTCCTTGGATGTAGTCTTTCCCTTTTATGTGAAGTCATTAGTCCCTTATTTGTGGTCAGAATAAGAAATCCACATCACCAATTCACACTTACAAATTATTAGCCAACATTAGATTTATGTCAGACACATGGGACTTCCCCTGCCTTTACAGCAGTCATTTGTCTCTGCTTGGAAGGAGCTGTATATTATGCTTCTCTATTTTTTCCCTGGTGGTTAAAAAGCAGGTCTCTTTGCTATATTATGAACATGTCATTAAGCTCTTTTTGAGCTACTGAGAACTAGTATTTATGACAATTTTCTTTGCATTATCTTTGACAGTATTATTATTCAGTTCTGGACAGAGGCCCATGCCAAAGTTAGAATTCTTTCATTCTTCATACACTGAAATCCACAGCCAGCACATTTTTTTATTCATATCTTTAGTTTTCTTCATCTTCTTCAATAAAACCAGAGTTCATAAGTTTCTTAACTGTTCTCTCAGTCAGGGCCAGGTCTGCACTTTGGCCATCATTTAATTTACTGTGTATTTTCTTCTGCAAGGTATCTCAAATTTAGTAAATAGAGAAATAAGTGTGCAGGATTTACTTCATAATTTTCAGTACTGTCTCTACAAGAAATGTCTGCTTTAGACCATGTTTACTTCCTCCTTCAGCAGTCTTTCACCACATTTAACCGAACAACTATTTGTTCAACAGTTTATCATATACTCAGCCTATACTTGTTATCTTATTGTTGGTTTAAAATGGCATAAATATACATTCAAGCTAAATTAACAACACAAATATCCCTTCATCAGAGGAAAGACCATGAGAACGTTGACAGAAATAGCACAGCTGGATGCAAGGCAGTTAAATACCACAGCACTTCTGTGCCCTGATTGTTTTCTGATGGGCCAATACATTTCAGGACACTGCTTCAGTTCCACTTCACTGCCCAGGAATCTGGGCTACTCTGCCCTATAGACAAGTCATCTCCTCATGTAACAGTATTTAAAGCCAGTGGCTTTCCATGAAACATCTGAGACTGCACGGTCAAACCTGCTCCAAAAGTGACCATCAGTATTTTGCCAAAAATAAATTACCTCATTCACTTTTTGGGTACTTGAGTGAGATATTTATTTATGAGGTATCAAGTAAACAATCTAAATAAATGCATGCAGAAATACATGAAAAGCAGTAAGATAACCATGACAACTGAAATAATGTTTTACATAATTTCATATATTCTTTATAGATTTATATAATATATAAAATTAATCTGTCTCTTTAAGTTCTGTGACATCTGCTGAAATCTAGGTGTACTTCTGAACTTGGAGTTTCCTTACTGGGCTATGTCCAATAAAAGTACAAGCCAAGGAGGGTAAAGCATTCCAGGAAAGGAAACCTAAGAGTTCACTATGACCCAGAGGGCAGCTTACTGGCCTCTCACATTGCTCCTATCTGTACAGCTCTACACCTACCTGGTGGTAGCTCAGCATCCACCAGGCTCCTGTGAGCTGCAGTGGCCTTCTGAACTAGCAAAATCCATTAATTTTTTTTTTTTTCCCTTTTTAAATTTTTTTTTTTTTTAATTTTTCTTATTGTTTTGACGAGCAGGTGACATGTTGTTTTTGAATTGCTGAACCAGAGCCAGCATAAAGCAGCCCTGGAAGGATGCAGGTACTAGCAGAAGGAGGTAGGAGGAAGGGAGCAAGACACTCTCTGTTAGCCCCAGATGCTTTCAGAAGACTTTCTATGTTTTCATGCAATCCACACAGCCTGCTACTCAAATGTTGCACTTAATTTACTCATTCACCTTTTTAAATTTACTGACACACCTTCCCTGACACACACCAAGCAGCAAGCTGGGATTCTGTGGCTCTTGGTTCTCCAGCTTGTGGGCAGTGAAGAGCTACACACTGGAATTCATAGCCTCTTCCACCCTCCAAATGTCATGTCCAAGACAGTGGTGTGTATAGAGAAATGGAATATCATTTATTTTACCAACAGGCTTTCAGCTCTGCAAGTATAACCTCACTTCTGAAACAAAACACCAACTTCCAGCTGAGGGCAGCTTGTGCACAACTCTTCTGGTTTCAACCTAGTCACACCACTCATTCAGCTGCAGACAAAGAGCTCAGCATAGCAGATGTAAGCAGAGTGCAAGAGAGGATACCAGGGAGGCAGCATTGAACGTATAACCCCCTGTGGGATAAAGAGGTAACCATCATCCTTGGGTAAACGAGAGGAGAGCAGAAGGCAGAGGATGACAAAAATTAAAATGCTGCATCAAATCAACAATGCTTCTCAGTCCATGATTTTATATCTTTAGACTGCTGTAGATAAAATGCTTCTAGAACATTTGATCAAAGCAGACTCAGTGACTGCTGCTTTTCAGGCATTTCTGATTATTTTCAGAAAAGGTGTTTTCTTCAAAATTTTCAAGATTAAAGACTAAAATATTAAATAGTTTACAATCCATTGGGATGTCTTTTCCTTGCCTGTTTTCTCTCTTATTTTCCAAAAGCTTTGGGTAACTGAACACTGCTGTCTGGAGAGCAGCAGAGCAGCTCAAAGAGCAGGGTGAAGCACAGCTAAAAACCTGGTCTTGGCTAACATTTTCTAAATGAGGCAATATCTCCATTCTCATCTAAACAGAGACTTTTGTTCTAGCCATGACAGAGCAGGCATAAAATAGCAGGAAAAAAATGAACAGGCTTACTTCCATACATTAAGTATCCATCTGCACCATAGCAAACATGCTGTGTTATGCTTAAAAAACATACCCCCAAACAAGTTAGTTTCCCACACAGAAATACATTGGTTTTGGAGAAAAACAGTTCAGAAGAAGGAGGCGAAATTGTTGGAAGAGAATTGCTGAGAAAAAACATCTGATAATCATGACAGTGGTGAAAAGAAGAATGAAGAATTGGCATTCGCCAAACCCCTTAATATTGGAACTAGGAGACACTCATCTATTAGGACTTTGGTCTAAACCAGAAAAATCAGTGATTTTGTTCACATTATTCTTTTGCACAGCAGGTAATGGTCTTCTGAAATTTGCATTGAGTGAGGATTACTTATATTTTTTTTTTCATGTAGAAACAAAGGACATGACCCAGTCTATGGATTTCATGTGACACTTCATATATTCTTATGTAGCTTCTGTGAACTCCTGGTAGTCAGACAGGTAAATGAAAAATTATATCTCAGAGATAGCTCAGAGATCAGGAAATATTAATTATTTTTTAAATAGGTTACAGAAGCTGTTCTCATATGAATGAAGTAGGGGATAAGCAGATGTATGGGTTCACATCAGAGGCAATTTGGATAGAAAGAACGCAGGAGAGAGATATATAAGCTCCCCTTTTTTCCAACCCCATGGTAAAAACTGTTCTGGGAAAAAATATCTGGCAATTTTAATAAAAAGATGGGCTTTGTGTCTCATATTTGCCAAGATCTTTGTTAGCATCAGCTAATTCAAGTAGTCTGTGGCATTGCCCATTGTGTTCTGCTTTGGCACTTCTCTACCTTAAATGCCTACAGAATAAGTAATAGAGTTTCTCAAATAAAAAAAATCCCTGGTATATAAAAGAATTTTTTTTTGTTATTTTGAATTAAAATAATTTCCCAAAACCAAGTTTCCTAAAAAAAAAAAAAAAAGAAAAAGCTGCTGTGCATCTCCTAATATCATGGCAGCAGTGAGTTATATTCCACAGCTGGGCTGGAAGAAATGGAAACTGAAGATCAACACCTACAGTTTCAAATTAAGTGTAACATCTTTATATACATATCATTCACATACATCCTCAATCTAGGATTATGTGGAAATATAAAGTACTGGAAGCCTGACCACCATGGTTGCATCATGCTGCCACTACACTCCCTTCTAAATAATGGGTTCCAGTCCGTTCACCCTCTTCTTCCAAGGAGAGGGGACTTTTTTTATTTTGTCTATCTCCCCTCTCTAAGCCCCTGTTACAATTTTATTTATTTCCTGACAAAGGCATAACTGAAACACTGATGCTCTTGCTGTGCAGAAGGGTGTCTCCATTTCTAATCAATATTTTGCTAGCTGATCTTTACCATATTTCAGGCAGAACTTCAACTCTTTTTTTTCTTTTTCTTTTTTTTAAGGAAAATGAAGGAACCAGAAAGGGAACAGACAGAATTTCTTCCCTCCATCTCATCAGTGTCCTGTATCATCAGCTGTCACTGCATAAAAGTGTGCTGTTGGCAGCACAATGACATAAGCCCAGACTAAGCTGCTCCATTAGATTAGCATTTAGATGCATCTAAACAATTTTACACAGCTATGCTGAAATGAGACAGCACAATCACAATACTTCTTTCAGCACAGCAAGCAAAGGCATCATTTGTGAACATCTGAGCGCTCCGTTTACACACAGAAGGAAAACGAAGGGAATAACGTCCCTGACAAGGTACCAGCAATTCATAAGCATCTAAAAGGCAGGGAGAATAGGATGCTAGCCAGGAAATCATGCATCAAACATTGCTGGCCATTGCAGGTGAAGAAAGAGGAAACCTTTATGCTTTGTTACTCATTAATGATATAATTTTTACCCAGTGACAGAGTTTTTTGTGAGTCACCTGTGTCAGTGATCAGGTAAGCTCTATGTTGGGCATCATTAGTGGCCTTGGGTTCAAAAGCATGGCAGGAAAGAAATTGAAATAAAACATATACACTTGAGATGGTATTTTGCAAGTTTTTTTCCCGAGTTCTTCAGAAACAAAATGACAGGCCGGGGAACAGGGTGCAACAAATGCTTTCAAGTCTGGTGATATATATAATATATAACAGCACTGACTGTTGGTATTTAGCCAATTTCCTGATCTGTGGTTGGCCTCCAAAGCAAGAGAAATGTAATTCCTTTTCTCTTGACTCAATCTCTTCCAGGAGTGTGTAAAAACATTGATGTAAACAACCTGTCTTTCAAGGTGGCAAGAGAAAAGGAAACAGTCTGAAGCACTGGGACTAGGAATTCAAGTCTTCCCAGTGTGTATAAAAGAGTAAATATGAACTGCTGAGGTGATGTTCAGAATTGTTCTTTCGAGGTTGAGTCCCTGATGATTTCAGTTTCTCGCTTTGTGTGTCTGTAGAAACAGGGAAACAACACATTATCTACCACCACCATGCTTTTTTTTTTCCCCCACTGCTTTAATAAGAATGAATCAGAAGAGATGGCAAAAAGCCTTTTAAGGACATTGCATTAAGCAGCAGCTCCATCTCTTCAACAGTGCAATTTCATATGATGTTCTGAAGTAATTTCTTCCATTTTCTTTAAACTACATTAATCTGAGAAGAGAGCAGAATCACACAGGCTGTATTTCATTTGTTCTGATGATGACCTGAATGACTGCAGGATCCACTGACTCCTCTCTGTGCATCTCCTGCCCAGGCTCTGTCACACTGGCTGGACACAGGAGATTACTTTGTTTACTCTGTTCTTTCCAGAGAGCACGCAGCCTCTTATTTATATTATTAACAAGGGTTTCATATCCAAAGTAGAACACACTGGCATTAACCGTGTGCAAGTGTTAAGCATAGTATCTTCAGACTATTATCTTCCTAAGTGAGCAACTTTAATTCAAAACTGCCTTAACAGGAAAGGGAAATTAAAAATTTTACAAAGACAAGACAGCTTAACAAAACTCTTTCTAAGTATGTATACCTGTCAATCGTGGATGATTCTCCCTACTGGGTAGAGAAAAGACTCTGATAGCAGAATCATTCCCAGTGTTACATGGCTACTTTACATCTGAAAATTCCCTTTTTTTGTGGCGAGCAGCTATCCAGGTCTAGAACACTAACACTGATTTTCCCTCTTTTTACACAGTACAAGCTCTTGCACAGGAACACAAACTGTTTAATTCAATATCCATATAATGTTTCTAGTGATTGGAGTATTTTAAACATTTATTTGGCAGATCAACTAAGACAGTTCAAAGCACATGGGAACTGACTGCCTAGGACATTGACTTTCTAATGCATTTCCCAATAACCATCATTGAAACGGGTCCATTTTTCATTTCAGAATGAAACAACAATTTTTGTTCATCTAAATTTACAGTAAGCTTCTAACAACCTTTTAATTCAGCCCAGTTGGAGTTTTGGCTTTACTTCACAATTGCCAGAATTGCTATGACATTTAAGATGTCACTCTATAAAACTAAAAAGCCTAGCCTAAGCTAGGCTAGTCCAACCCTAGGACTCTCAGATTTACTTTTCTTTAAAATTTCAGATTTTGTCTATATTGCTATCAGAAAGGACTCCTGAAAACAGCTATGGTTGATGATAATGAAGTAGAAGTTTCATCCTCTTCCCTTTCTTCAGCACTGCCTCGCTCCAGGTGATGCTTTCATCAGCATCAAATTCTGACAGAAATCTGCAGAGAAGAGCATTAGCATTGCTGAGCACAGAGATTTGAACAGGCTTGGCAGTGGCATGAAGGAGATCTAACCAGCATTCTCTTAATAAAATCAAATTCAGCCCTTTTCATTGTCCATTTTAATCCTTCTGGCTATTCTAACTTGTGCCAACAACCTGCAGAGAGTCAATAAGATATAACTGGCATAGTTTTGACACTTTAAAAATTCTCTGTTTGTATGTGTGTAGCAGGTTTGGGGAGGAAAGATGGGAAGTTCTTTGTAAAACACTCAGATCTCAAAATGCTGAAGAGGCTCGGTTTGGCTTCTGAGTGATCAGTGCCATAAACCACTTAATCCTACACAGCCCAGCAACTTTCCAGCCAGCACAGGTCAGAGATCCCAAAGGTGCAGCTCTCTTCAGACCCCATAAAGCAATGCTTAGAGTAACGGTGTTACTTTGGGATCACTCTGCCTACACTTTCAGAACACTAAAGGCTTACTGGTACTTAAATATCTTCCCACTGTGATGGATGCTTTTGAAAAGTTTCGTGAGATACTTTGTTGTTTTAAATACATTCTCTGCCTAAAATTAATTAAAAATCAATGTCATAGTAAAAATTTGAGACATACCTAGTCACTTAATAGATAAAGTGTATTTTTCAATGAAATATACGACTTGAAAACTCTTCAGGATTCCTTATGGACACGGTGATGCAGATGAAAACAAGTCAACAGATGACATCCCCTTGTTAACCCTTAAGTCACACCAGCTAATTGGCAGAAATTAGTATAAAAGCAAGGTAATGAAAAGTGAGTCCTCTCTTTGGTTTTCTTCTAACTCAAGATGACACTTTATACTTATATATATATAAGTATAAATTATATATATATTTTATATATATATATTATATATGTGTGTATATATATATATATATATATATAGATATAGATATAGATATATATATTACTCAAGATAAACACTCAAGTGTTTAAAGTCCAACTAATGCTATGAAATAGCTACAGACTAGGCATCTTCTTCCTACCCATGACCCTCGGCGTTTCCACACCCAGGATGGTGTCTATACCACTCCATGAAGACTAATTCCGATGCAACCTGGTAAATCTACACAGGAAAACAAGATTAGTGTCAGTCAAGCAGATTCCCAGACTACAAAGCTGAGTCTAGGGAATTTCTTTTCTCAGCTCAGATACCACTAAGCTGCATCTGGATGGAAAAAAAAAAAAATCCAAAACAACAATCAAACTAAAAACCAACCAACCAACAAAATCCCCAACCCCAGAAAAACCAAGCACAAAACCAAAAGATACTCTACCATCACCAAAGCCAAACAAATACAAAAAGAATCCCCTCCAAAAAATACCCCCTAAAAAGATAAAGAAAAAGAAAAAAGATTTGCACTTATTTTAAAGATATTGCTCTCAGTTGTCACTTCAAGAGGAGCACAGGCAGAATCAGAGTGAGTAAATTTGGAGCTGGAAGGGAATTAGGGAATTACTACCCATCAATGCATTTCATGGGGCTATATTCATATCTAAGCTCCTGCAGTTATAAAATTCAGTACAGGGAGCTTTTTTACTTCCAATATTTCCATCAGAAGACTGCTTCTGAACCTGAATCTTCTTATCATTTTAAGCTTTTCTCTTGCTTTCAGGTTCCTCTTATTATTGGTCATACACGTACTTTTTGGCTCACAGTGTTATTTGAAGGAGATTCCCCTGTTCTTTTTTTAAATTATATTTGTGCAGAGAACAAGTAGTTCTCCACTTAGCAGACTAGGTATTTTCAGAGCTGCAACAGGGAGAGGAATAAAAACCAGCTGAGTTATCTTTCCACCACAAAAGTTGGTTTTATATAGAAGGAAGATTTTTAACCGGCCAGTCTGAAACATCTCTCTCGTGCACAAAGGGTTTTGGAACTTCATGTTCCAGAATGGAGGCAGGGATTGAATTTCAGTGTCCTGAAAGTGAGACTGGAGAGGAACCATTCTGGGCTGCTGCTTTCTGAACCTCAGACACCTACAGTCTCTTTAAATGCCTCTGGTATTCCAAAAGTACAGAGATTAATGCTCTCCTCTGATAATTTGGCAGAATAACACAATTAATTTATTCAACACATAAGAGAATTTGAAATTTTTATACCCCTTACTTAGTTGCAATCAAAAAGAAAAAAAGAATAGATTTCAAAAGACATACAAAGAATGCTGGAAAATAAGAAAAACCCGCATACATTTTTCTCACAGACAAAGGGCTAAAATCAGTATTTGGACTTCAAAAATATTTTATTTGAAAGGAAAATCTAAATTTTTTCTTTCTGAAACTACAAAAACAGTTTTATAAGTATTGAAAATATTGATATTTAAATTAAATAATAAAAAAAGCGTCTATCAAAAGGCTGCGGGTGGCAGAAAACCCCTGAAAAGAGCAGATGATCGTTACTAACTCATAACAGCACTCTTTATACAATAATGTACACAAACCTACACTAATTCCCCTAATTTATGTTCAGAAAGCACTCATTTGAATACAAGGTGAGCTTTCATTGCCCTCTCAAGAGCAGTGCCCCAGCCCCAATCTCCTGAATCACACTGAGCTGGGCTGAGCTGCTCTTTGAGCCCCAGCAGCGCTCCAGCAACTGAGCAAGCTGATGCCAGTGTAAATCCACTGAGAATACTGTTGGCATCACCTCAGCTTGTGCTGAAGGAAGTCTTGAAACTGTTCTGCAGAGCTGCTGAACTGATTTTAAGCTTAGATTTTTCAAGGCAAGCACAGAGGCCTGGACCTTGCTTCGCCTGTTTTTCTATTCCCAGTGAAAGAGAAGGTTGCCTCGTACTCAAAAGTGTTCTTATCAGTTTAAGAGATCAAACCTTCAAGATCTAGGAAGCATTAAACTTGGAAGAGATATCACTGGAAAACAAAGACACCTTTGCTTAAAAATGCAGTACCCTTCATTTCCCTACAAAAAATCCAACACAACAAGTTCCAAATAAGCACCATGAGTTGAAGCTCACGCTGACACCTCCATAATTAAAGCATTCCAGCATCAGATGCTTGGCTTCTTGGAGAGACAGCAATAATATCTAAACGGCCCGAAGGAAGACAAATGACAGATTCCATTATTTTCTCTGGCTATCTCCAGTATCATAACCTTTTCCTTATCCTGGTCAACACACTCACACTGAATGGAATGGGACTAAATTTCTTTTTAATACTCTGACAGACTGCACTGCTCTGTACAACAGCATCAAACCCTGTACTCACAGCTGCCCTTAGAACTCAGTTACTTCTATTTTTTAATTCTTGTCATCAATCATCTGTGCTAATTGGCCAAGTGTATGGCATGCCTATAGAGCATTAAATGTCCCAAAATAACTAATGAGAAGCCTTTTATTTAATCTATCTTAAGTGAAAGTGGTATTAGAATAAGAAAGTGTTTCCTTCTCTGCCACTGGCATTCAATGAATATTTATGATGTTTTTCACTATATTGCAGTGATATGACAATGTTGAATCCCAACTAGAATGAGGATATAGCACTTAAAAGGAGATTCTACTCTCTTTCTATCACTCATAAAAGGAATTAATAATTGCAAAACAGCTAAAAATTGCTTCTCAAATTAGATCATATTTATCTTCATATTCTAAGCTGGAAAAGGAATCTCTTAATTTGTAGCAATAACTAGCTTTAAAAACCCTAATATTGTGAACCCATTTATTAAATATTTGTAAAGCTATTTTATGCATAGCACTAATGCTGACTGATCAAAGCATACGTAATTAATGGACAAGAAAGCAATCATTGCAATAATGGAAATCTTATTAGCATACAAATTATGTTGTTTTCAAAAACTCAGAATACTCATATAAAGAAGATACCACTTATTCCAGACTATTTTTCTGAAGCCTATAAGCCAAGTCAACTTCCTTGGAAGGGCCATATTACTGTCTCTCATGGTATTGGAAAAAACTTTACCTTCTGTAGAGGTACTCGTAGGAAATGACTGGGAAGTTTCAATGCAGATCTGGGTATCAGGTGGTACTGCTGGGCTATGTTACTGTCCACATTAGATAAAGGAATTTATGCAGCATTGTTTTTCAATCTTATTTCTCTCTCTTCTATTACCATCCACCAGATAAGGTGCATTGGTAACCCCTAGAGACAGGGAGGGCTTTGTCTATCTCACTCTTCTCTTTTTTCTCATCAGAAATCTTCCCTCTGCAATGTGGCAGGGGGGATATACAGGAGCAGAAGAGGTGAGATGCTTACTGCTGCTGATGTGACTTCTTTTGATTCAATGTATTCAGAAAAGGGATTTTGCTTACTAACCCCTGACAGTAATTTTTGTGTCTGGAAGCCAGGAACAATTTCCAGCACACTCTGACTGATCTCCTGGGGTGGATAGAGTCCGTCTGACAGACAAAGACACAGTGTCCATACTCTTTTCTGTCAGGGCATGCTCATACTCTTGAAAAGAGACACCGTGTTCATACTCTTACATTTTAAAGACTGAACTTTATTTTGCTCCCCATGTAGTGCACGCAGGGAGTAGTGGATCCAGAGATAAAGTTGCTCCTAGTTGCAAGCTTTTTTATATCTAACCCACAGAAGACTACCAATATCCTATTTAAAGGTGTTGTCTGGAGAGAAAATTCATGTCTCCAGTCATTCTAACCAGTATTTGATCAACAGCATCATAGAAAATATCTGAAGTCTTCTACTGACATCAGTGAAGTATAAATAATACAAATTTCTGCCTCAAGACAGCATTCATCTTTTCTATTTTTTTTTGTCAAAATGTATCCAAATGATGATTATTTTTATCCAGAACATGTACTACTTTATTAATAAAGACCATAATTAGGAGATTTTCTGAGCCTCTGAACATCTTTAAGATTTATTCCTAGAAGTTGAGCCACTTCTCACTCCACCAAGTTTTCATTAATGGAATTTTCTCATGGAAAATAATGGACTAAATATTTTTGATGACAGCTAAGCAAAAGAAACTTTCTTACTAACTGCAGTGAGAAGGATAAGACTTTCTATTTTGCTTGTGGATATTAGAGACCATTGTCACATTTTTGTCCAAACATCATGCACTTCACATGGGGCTACATATTCCCATTGAAATTTAAGCATGAGGCAGCTTCTGCCTTTGTTCAATAGTGCTTAATTTATACAATTTACACATGCTGTAGAGCACTATGATAATTCTTTGTTTCCCCATAAGTAAAAAGGGTGGTCAGGTGAGCATAAAATATTACCTATTTTAAAAATTTTAAGATAAAGTGTATGAAAACCAGTTTGCCACACATCACAGATATACTGAATATTACTTGCGGGTGAGGAATAGGGAAATGGCAGACAAAATATTTTCCATTTTGATTGTTTCTATTTAATTAAATAATTGCAAATTCCATGTTGTGATAGTCTAGTAGTCCAGCACTTCAAACACGTTCTACGAACTATTATGCTATTTTAGTATTACAGGATTTTTCTCTAAAATTTTCATTTTATCAGAAATGGTTTCCTAAAAGAATAACTCCAATTGTAGCTTGGGATAAGCCATCTTTAGTTTCAAATTTAACTACAGAACCTATGGTAGCAAAACCAAATATTCTTCAAATGCACAACCTCCTACTGGAGTTTTATTTTTTAAATTTTCTGCACATTAAATGCTGCAAACTTTCTCCTAATTCTCTTCTTCCCAACAGGTATTAGTTACAGTAAAATTGTCCTTTTAGTTTCTATGAGTGTTAGGTAAAATCAAGATTGTTTGGTCACTGTATGCAGTCAAACAAATTTGGTATATCTCAGCATGATGCTTATCAGGGAGATATGTTATGGGTCCATAACTTTATCCTTCTCTGTAATGAACTAAGGATGCTGTTGTAGGAAGCCCTTCCCAACTCTTTAGGCATTTAGTTTCTTTCCTATTTCTTCTCTCTTTTACCTGATCATGTAAACAGAAAATCAACTGAACTAAAATACCATTGCTCAACATTTGAAATAAACAACAGATTTCCTCAGAGCAAAGTACATTCAACAGAGCTACAGTCTTGTGTTAGCTCTCCTTTTCCCATTTAAGCTACAAACACTGCAAAACTTCAGCAGGCATCAGATCCAGAAAAAGCTCTGACGTTTTGCCAAACCTGGCTGTTCATTTCAGTGTGCAGCAAACACAAGAGAAGTTTTCATTCAGACACACTGCATGAAACACCACTCATTCTAAAGAAAGATAATGCAGATAGCTGTTTATAAGAATATGCACTCAGTAAGAAAACATATTCAAATTCAAATGTGTTGGCTACACTTCAAACAGAGCACTGATTGCTGTCTGACCTTCAAACAGAGCCCCCTCACCATGCAACAACTGTTGGAGGCTATCACAGAATCTATCTTCAGACAGAGTGAGAATTGGTGCCTGTTCTGGAGCAGGCTTGACTCAAGTGCTCTCTCCAGGTGCTGCACTACCCTGGGTCACACAAACCAGCCCAAACTCCTGGGTTACTCTAGCTCCACACCAAGAAAGAGCCCCATGAGTGGCAAGGGAGCAATTACTCTCAACTCCCAGTTCCTACCAGAGCTCATTTTACTGCCCAGCATGGTGGGTTTGCTGGTGTTACACAATCGAAAAGGAAACAGCGAGACAAAATGGGGGAGAGCTGAAGAGCAGCCCTGAAATAATAACATGACACCATTCTTCAAGATGAATCATCTTTCCTTCTTTCATATCCTAGATGGCTAATCTGAAGAGAGTTATGACCACGTCTGCTAAAGCAAAGAGCACCATCTGGTTTTAATTTTTCTTGTTTTCACCTTTTTTTAGAAGGATGGGGATATATGGCCATCGAAAATTGGCAGCTTGCAAATTACGTTGTCCTTAAACTTCACTTAACCTTTCTCTACAGTGAAATCAGGTCAGGTTTTTCAAACAAATCGTAAGAAGACTGCTTGTCAACAACTTCCTAAATGCAGCATTCAACATTTTTTCAGCTTTTCTACATAACTAGTAGGAGCAAGCTTCCACCCTTCTCCTGTTGCTTTATAACCCCTGATAACCTCTTTTGGGGTTTGGAGAGTTTTTAAAAGTGGTTTCCACTTCATCCAGACCTAAAAAACCCCCAAACTAAATTTACAGTTTCTTTACGCTGACATATGTAGAAATTTAAAATGTGAAAAATAACATTCTAGTTTTGGGGAGAATTTTGACACATCCAAGTTTTAAAGAAATATTTTGTATTTGTAGTGTTAAAAGCCTGCCATCATTGAGTACAAATGCATGCTAATAACTGTGCATTTTAGAAGCACTATACAGCAAATATGAGAATCACTTGGAAGTCTTGTCTTTATTAACATTATAAATGGAAATACTCTGTCAGTAAAGGCATCCTTGTTGCCCTGCCTGCAAAGAGACTGCACCAAGGAAGGCTGGGAAAGGTGCCAGCTGTACTCACCTACATCAGCACTACCCTCCTGCAGTTAATTACAAGATTAAGCTGAAAACAACATGCAGGCTTCAGGAATGTGGAAATCAGGACAGGAAAACAGCCGGTGTTTACCACACAATAAGGTAGATCTGAACAAACTAATCTTCAAACTAAAGGCAAAGAGGGAAAATAGGGAAAAAAATAAGAAAACTGCCCCATCTGTAAGCTCTGCAATAACTTACATTGAGAAAACACAAACACTGCCACTACAGACAGTTGTGAACTAATGAAGGGAAATTCAGAAAGCTACAACACAAAAGCATCTTTTGCCAAAATCATGCATGTCAAATACTATTTCCCCTCTCAGATCACAATGTTTGAATCAATGGCCTGCTCACTGCCACATAACCTCTTAACATATGCATTGGTGGAGGAATTTAAATCAAATTAAGTACATAGGGATTAATTTCCTGGAGAGGATTAAGACCTTGCCATCTATACAGAATGGCTGAATAACAAGTAAAAAAAAATTTAAAAAATATTCACAAACATTTGAAGGAGGCAATCAGCAGACAAAAAAGCTTTTTCACTTAGGAACTGCAAAGATGAAGAAGAACTGTAGCAGGAGAAGCAGATTAGATCACATCACAAAGGCTAGGAGGGAGAAATATATTTTTAATAAAGACTTCAAGTTTTGGTCATGACCAGCAGGATTTTTTTGCAACTACAGAAATGAGAGCAAAATATAGTGCTATCTTGGAGTGGAAGAGAAATTGTAGAGGTGGTATTAAGGTGCATATTCTGGGAGGGGGAGGGCTCCAATGCTATGCACCACAGCATCTGCAGAGCAAACCATCCACATTTGATAACTACAACCTAACTACAGTGTCTAAGTCAGACAGTGATGTCTGATTTCTGAAAAGATTTATTTTGGCTGCCAGTGAACAAAACTTAAAGTGACATGAACCTAAAGTTGCATTTCCCTAAAAGGTTGTGGTTATTAATCAAGTCTTTTCTCATTGTTATATGTGTTATAACTGAAATACAATTGAAACAACAACTAGATCTTATGAATGTGATTAAATATCATTTTCATGATGAGGTAA
The DNA here is from genome assembly GCA_013396995.1 of Dicaeum eximium. NCBI lineage: Eukaryota > Metazoa > Chordata > Aves > Passeriformes > Dicaeidae > Dicaeum > Dicaeum eximium. Next base: position 2,029,165 of record VWZP01008963.1, on the reverse strand, counting down.
ATAATTTTTTAAAATTGAAAAAATAATAATACTTTAACAGAGGAAGATAGCCATCCCTCTCTTCCCCTCTTAAAAATCTCATTAAAGCACAAAGGAATTTGTGTTTGAGAATTTTTTCCACTTGTTCCCCTTCTTGTATGAGATCCACTGCTGAATGAGATTACATTAGTGACACACAGGGCATTTGGAGCAAGTTCTTTCCTGGCTCCTCTCACCTATGTACTGCCAGGAGTTGCTGAGCTTTGTGGAAAGCAGTTTGAGATGTAGAAGGTATGAAAGACACAAGACAAAATAAGGCTGCTGTGGTGCATTGGGACTGCATCACACAAAGCTGCGTTTTGTGGCTAACTGAGAGGAGTCCATGGTTTGCAGACGTCAAAGAACAAAGCCAACCTAAAACTAAAATAGGGTTTTATTATCTCCATTTGAACTTGGGATATTCTGTGATTCTGTTATAACTTAAGATCATAAAATACATGCAGTCTGTGAAAGCCTTAACACGTTACATTTCGGAGGTAGCGCTGCCTCGCCTGTCACTCAGAGAACTGAAAAGCATGTCACAGACTAGATTTTCAGCCATGACAAGCCCCCAGGCAATGGCATGCCTTTATTGAAAAACCTAAGCCTGACAAGCCTTTAATTTCACTGAAATGCACATTAAAAATTGCATAATATTCACATTTGGTATAACAAAGTTTATTCTCTCTCACAGATAACATTTAGGTTATTGTAAAACAGTTCCACATAGAAGGGATATTAAACATTAACTCTATAAGGGAAATGTTTCTTTGCAAAACAAGGAACATACTCTTTAAAGACTTGATTCAATACAGCCCTTCACCAGCCCATTTGGAATACTCATTCTTAATATTCAGTGTATTTTTACTTAACCAGAGCCTAACAGAAAGATTAGTATGAGCAGTTTGAAAGCCTCAGGGAGAATATCTTTCAGAAAGAAAATATGAAAGACAGCTATTCTGCCCCAGTATTTTTAAGTATAAGTAGAGAAAATATATTCTGCAATTTTTAAACATTTGGTTTCGCATTACATGTTCTTTCAACTTCCAGCAGAGAGATACGCTGTTTGATATTTGTAAGTGGGCAACACTTAGGATATTCCAGGTTTATTTCATAATTATCATGGAGTTCTTTTTAATATCACACTTTTTTATCACTCATCACTGGGTGAGCCTTTGACCAGCTTACCAAATTGATCAAAATCCTTATCTAAAACACACTATAAATGTATAAGATGCATAACATGGTTATCAGGACATACATAAATGTCATCATCCACTTTTCTGGGGAAATACTTCATAGATGTATTTCAACCAGAAACACAATACAGTATGCTTATGTTTAAATACATACTAAATAATAAGCTGCAAAATAAAATCAATATTCTAGGTGCTTATCTGCATCTTTAGTTGCCTGAACATTTTAACAGCTGACATTTACTCATAGGTGCAATATAAAAAAAACCCAGAAAACTAAAGTGCCCAGATCTTAAAAACCCCAAATGCCCAAACATAAAAAACAGATATGAAAAGAAATAATTGGCAAGGTAGTTACATTTTCCTTCCTTCCTTCGTCCATGTACATGCTATTTGCAGGAATAGCTACAGAAATTCATGAGCCCAATGAGTCAGATGCCACTACTTAGGTTTTAGGGGAAAGTACGCTTAATATTCATGATTCATAACAGCTACTTATCCAAACGTTTTCTGAACCACATCTTCAGGGATTTCTGTTCCCTCTTCCTTAGCCCAGGAACAGCTGGGATGCATTTTAGAAGTGCTCTGGAGCAGGATCCCTCCCCTTTCTCACAGGCTAAGGGTTGACTCAAATTGGGGAAATGGCCCCTGCTGTGTCCCCAAGGATTTAACAGCTGTGCTATGGAAAATAGACTCAAGGCAGAGAGAAAGCCTGCTTTTCTGTACACTGTTAGGAAATAACCACTAAAGGATTTCTTTCTTCTCATATGCTTTCCCCTTACTTTCTGCAAGAGGGAAAACGTGACACTAACATGCATAGGTCTGGAACATTAGGCTGAAAGCTGAGCACTGAATCTTTTCTAGAATACTAATTGTGGCTCTTTCGCCTCTTCTCTCTTGCATCTTCAAAATGGAAACCAGCAGAAAACACACCTAGATGCAAAGAGATCCAAATTTCCACAGTGCCACAGTCTTTGCTTTTAAAGAGTAGGCTATAGGATAAATCTCATTAAAATTAATAGGTTTAAAATCACAAAAAAAAAATCATTAATCAATTAGCAATTCCAGAATTTACAGTGGAAAGGTCCTTGCAAAGCATTTGTGATGCTGCTGAGGTCTACTCACAGCAATCAGTGTGTGACCTGGTGTTGTGTTTATGCCTGTTTGCTGTGCATTCTTCCAAAGGGACCAGCAAACAATTATCCCTCAACTGTATGTGTAGCTTGACTAATTTATTTCTAGATGCAATTTAACTGATCTATGTGTTCTTACCTGAGGCAATTTATACTTTTAATCCCCGATCAAATTTTGTGGTGTCATAATTGCTTTTCTTATAGGTTTGCCTTGCTCCTATATCAACAAAACTGTCATAATGGTGACAAAATTGTGTAGCCTGACACCGAGAAAAGATTTTAATTAAAAAAAAAAAGGAAATTAACTGACAAGCTAGATATTTTGTGTCTCAAATGCCAGTCTTCAGTGTCATTCATAACAAAAGCACCAATAATAAAATTTATGAGATTTGACTATGGTCTCAGACAACTTAGCGTTAAGAATATTTAACAGAAAATGTCATTGCAGTCTCTTTTGGACATGCTCACATACTTCTCTGGTCTGCAGCAAACATCTGAGTTCAGCAGAACAAGAACCTCCAGGCTACAGAAGTTTACCTCTGTCTCACAGAATTCACGTTCAGCTGAGACATGCACTTCTGACCACTGAAACTTCCTCTCCCCTTTGTAACTCCTGAAGAACATTTTAACCAAAGCAGCTCTACACAAACATGGTGAAGCTGTAGCCCCACCAGGCCTGGTAGTCACCAGGCAAATGCAGCTAGACCACAGTGCATCAGAAAGCAGGTCAAGCAGCAGCATGCAGGACAAGGAAGCCACCTGAGGGAAGATCTTCAGTGCTTGACACTCCACAAAAAAATCAACAAGCTATTTCCTCCACTGCATGGAGCAAGACCCTGTCCTTCACTGGGGGTGGCTCAGAGAGGGAGGGAAAATTGCCAGGCTCTGCTGATGTCTCTCACTCTGGGACAATATCCTTTGCAGTCTCTAGGTGTGGCTTTTAGCTCTGGCTATTCTGCAGCAGAGATGCATCACAATGATGACTGCTTATCCATAACATCATCCTAATTACACGGTCAGAAACAATTGAACCATAGTCTAATTCAGCAGCCAGGATGAATGAGGCAGAACTGAAATTGCACAGGCAGAAGAATTTCACCAGAAGTCTTTGAGGCACAATTTATGAGGTAGAAAAAGTGTAGAATTTACAAACTATAAAATAGTACCATTATTTTTCAAAGAGCTACAGTTAAAGTCTTGGCTCTTATATAGCCAATTTATGCAGACAAAACCCCCCGTGTCAATCCATCATAGATGGAAAACCATGCTGATTTTAAATACGCTATTATGGAACCACTTTTACCTCAAAAAATTCTCTATAATCTCTTGATTTGTGTTGAGTTACTCTTGAAAGTTCTTCAGTTTTTCAGTATTACAGTCATAAATCCATGTCACCAAACAGCATATAAAGTATACATATTCTGCAGTGATGATGAAACATCAGCCCTGGACAGCTTTATTTACATGATCTATGATACTGTTTGACACTGACTTCACTCTTTGTATTCAAATTATCTTTTTTTAGTTAGAGTTGGGTTGTTTTCATCCAATTACCTCTTATAACACCTACTGATACTAAATAAGTGGCATCACCCAGAGCCTCTGTAGGTTATGCTCAGGATAAAGGGTCACTCAGCCAAAAAGGTTTGATGACACATAAGTGAAGAGAGCTGGGTACAGCTCTGCTTGTCTTAGCCACAGACACAAGATTTAATGTCAAAAGAGTTCAAGAAGTTCTTGTATGAAGGGCAGAAAGATTTTTTTAGGAGAGACAAGAGTCCAGGGCTTTGAGTTCATTTGCCAACAACCTCAGCGGTCGCTATGTACCAGATATAAACTGAGTGATAATGCAGAAATCAGAATCCTAGGGTTATTTTTCTAAAACATGCAAAATAGAAATACCTACAAATTGTTCAAATGAGGTGGTTGGGAAAGAAAAAAAAACAACAAAAGGCAGCCTACTTCAGTTTTCCAAGTGCTGCCTTTGGTCTCAGCCTGCTTTGTCAGGCAGGACTGAAGCTGGGATGCAGCCCAAGTGGAGCATGTTGTCCTATACTGAAGAGGCTCCATCAAGGGCCCTGCTGCACTTTTTGCTTCATCACCTTCCAAATGTTTATGTGAAGAGCTCCAAGGGGAAAATCCTACCATGCCATATACTCTACTGAAGTGCGAGATCTCTTTAGTTTTATGAAATAAATATCTTTACGTGGCTCTAGTAGAGGCTAGAAAATGCTGGACTCATCCTCAGCAGCAGATGAACAACCTATGACAAGATGGTTGTATGGGGAGAAGAGCAGAAGGTAGCAAATACAGAAGTTCTAAAAGCAGACTCCAGAAATACTAGAAAACTATTTGAAAATGTACTGTGCATTTATCTGCAATAAATGCCATTATAATACTTTAACTTTCCTGGGTTTCACAAAAATGCTTGCAGGCTCTAAGAATCCTATTTGCAACTGGAGCACCTCTCCAAGGAAGAAAACTAGTTCATCATAGAAATCATGACTGCCAGAAAAGACGAGCAGTGATGTATGAAAATATAATCCACTGAACATCAGAGCTGACAACCTCAGAGCATTTCCAGGCTAAGTCAGCTAATAACACCACTCTTAACACTGCTGCAGGTGGATTCACACTCAGCAGAATTCTGTATTCAAGTTAAGAAATATTTTTGCCTAGAGCTGCTGTAAAGATTAACAACAGTGGAGAATATGTTAATTTGTGAAGCTAAAAACTCAAAGTGCTGCAGTGTGAACAGAGAATTAAAATAAATACAGTTTTGAAAGTTAATAGTTTTTTACTGGCTATAAAATAAAAATGTCACCTTCCAAAATATTCCCCAAGGGAAAATTTTGCTTTTAGGTGCACACAAAAAATCCCATCATGTTAAAGTCTGATTCTTGTAACATCAAGTGGGTCACTATCACTGAAGACAAAAAAGGCTCATTTTAAAAGCTTTCTTAAATTGCCCAGTGATGGGGTAACCTAGATGAAAGCAGAACATAAATTAGAGTTTGCCAAGCAACTATTCAACAATGGAGAGAAGTACAATTAACCTAAATCAATAGATCTTTGTAAATGTGGTACAAAAATTGTCATAGAAAATGTATATATTTTATTTCTTTATTCTTAGAGTATCCAAAACAGAGCTGTAAAGGATAAATATAAGCAGGTTAGAACTAATTTTATACTTCAGAATTTATTTACTAAATGAACTTGCTTTTAGATCTAAGCACATTTAGAAATGTATTTATCATTTATGAACTTTACTCATTCTTTAAAAGTTCAAGAAAAGGAGACATTGAGAAGATGTTAGAGCAGTATGATGAAAACTTTGAAAAACAGTAGAAAACACCTTCTTGAGATTTCAACAAACTGGCTTATGAATATTCTTCCTACTGCATCAGCCTTCAGAATATTATTTGTATGCTTTGAGGTTTCTCATTTATCTTTTTTCCATGTTTCATTTTCCCAGCCATCTCATACCCAGTAAAGAATTACACTGTTGAGCCGGCAGAATGTATACAATGAGCACAAACGATCACCAAAATATTCAGCATTTCTTTGACTTACATGATCTGCACCTAGAGTCACAGGCTCTTATAGTCATCACTAGATATTATTTTTAAATTGCTATACTCCACCCTATTATTTTAATCATTCACAGTTATTTGACATCTGAGTCATGTAATCCCATACAGTACACTCGACACATTCTCCAAATGCGCTTGAACAAGCTCTTGAGCCTAATCATTCATTACTAACCTACAGCAATACACCTGACCAGCACTCCTAAAATATCTCCACTAATTCCAGACAGCATCTCAAAAAAAGTTTCTCCTACATTTTCTGTGGGCAAAATGGATTTTAGAATAAGGTTTTGAGTTATATTGCAAATTGTTTATGAGAGCACTTTGCTAGGTAAGAACTGCCTCCTGCTCACAATGAAGCTAAAGGAGATTTGTCCCTGATCCAAAAAATACCAGGATCAAACCAGTAAAATCTTACTATATTTTGCCTGTACAGTGAAATAATGTAATGAAAGTCTACTTAGAGAAGGGAGAACAGTAATGCTAAAATTTTGCATCTTTATGGTATTTATTGTCCCAGAGGAGTCCTGGTAAGAAGCTGGTAAATAATAACTTCCTCATCCATCTGAAACCTCAGTGAGAGCTTTAGGTACACAGAACAGAATTACCAGAGCTGGAACAATCCCAAGGCAGCAGGGCTAACATCTGTTCTCATGGAAAATAAAACAAGAACTGCAATTCCCTAAAGCACTCAGGAATTCAGTTTTATACTATTTCTAAAATATGTTAACTCTAAAATAATAGTGTTTTTAAACTCCAGAATCATGACAAAAGAGCATTCACATCCCAAATATTAAGCTAAACCAGGTACTTCTCTAGTGCTCTCTTCTAGGAGGGAAGGGATATAAATCAGATGTAACTCTGAAGAAAGAGTTTACAGACTGAGGCTGATGCAGGATGTCTAATCTTGGTGTTCTGACCACTGTGGTCACTGAGAGAATATGCTGCACTTCAAGTCTCTGTTTGGTGGTTTTCATCCCCAAACCACTGGGCAGCTGAGGGCTTGGAAATATCCATGTAAGGTGTCTTTGCTTGCAATTTCAAATGGAGAACATATCAGACAGAAACAAATTGCCATACATCTTTTTTCCTTCTCTTAGGGACACCGAATGCAAGAATATCTATACCACTGAAAAACACTGTTGCTCTGGAATGCCCATAATTCATAGATTTTTTTTTTCTTTTTTTTTTTTTCTTTTTTTGCCTAAGCTTCATTGCATCACCTGCAAATAGAGACCTGGCAGTATGGTTCAGCTGTGCCTGTACCAGCCTGCACCTATATGATCACACTCCATCTGCCAGGTAATCATAAAAGAGCCTCGCTGGCTCTTCAAGACCATCAAGCTCCATCTAGTAAATACTTATATGGCCAGCTACTGAACACATGATCCATGGACACCTGGCTTATCTGGACATATTTCTGTAGAATTGACATAATCTGTTACATGATCTGTTTTTCAACAAAGACAGTAAAATCAATTTCAGGAAATGCACAGTCAGGTAAGAAGATGTTCATTAAACTCTAAGCACTAATAAACAAATCAGAACTAGAACAAGAGACAATGGAGACTGGAAACTCAGAACTGTTCAGTGATGCAGATTAGAAAAGAGCCTTCCAGGAAATCTTTTTCCTTTCCATTATATTCTCCTAAACACACATTCTCCTGCAGTCTTCCTTTCCAGAATCATTGTTCTTAAGAAAGCATGAGTGCAGGTTAGAGATGAAGCTATGGATATAATTCCTCTCCAGGGCCTCTCCACCCAGAACGCAGATCCTGCTGATTCTTCATCTGTTCCCTCTGCACTCAAGTTATTTCTCTCTTGGGGAAGGAGCAGTCCTCCTTTACAGACAACATTACTTGAAAGGGGCTTGAAATAATTTTAACGTGCACTATGTAATCATAGCTCTCAAGACAGTTTGCTAGGCTGCTGTACTGACTATGACAATGACACACTGTGTGCTACAACAGCTACCAAGAACTGCAGCAGGTCCCAGTGCAGCTAAAGCACTTCAGACTTTCCCTTCTCCACCACACGCCACTTTCCTTCTGCACCTCCCTTTACTGCAATGTTTCAATCCTTCCTAGCAGGGGTTGTACCTGCCAATTAGTGACAGAAATGGAGAAATTCCAAGCAGAAATGTAGAAATTTGCAACATTGTCAACAACACATGCCTTTCACCACATTTCCATTTTGGACAATTACTGCAGGAGAGACTGTCAAAGCAGTTCTTACAGCATATATTGCAAACCCTGAACTGTCTTTATGGATTTGTACATGATGAAGAGGTGCTGGTATTTTCTTGCTGATATGGGATCATCACCAGAGATCCACACTGAGTGTCATCTGCCACTGAGCACAAGATACTGACATGGTTTTAAGTCACAGTACAGGTGGATGGAGCCACTCCAGGTTTTCTGTAATTTTAGGAGATGATATTTCAATGGTACACTTGTTGCAAGCAGAACATTTCCCAAAAGTATCTGTAGAATTTTATCCTATCAATCTTTCTCAGTAGCCACACAACACTTCGTATCTCCTATTAAGAAAAAGAACCAACAAACTTGTTGAAGGAGGCCACAGGAGTTAAATGCAGTGATAGAAGGTACATAACATTTTTCCTTCTTTTTCTGATAGATAGATGGTGAAGAGGTGGCAAAGGAAATTTACCTAGTAGTACTTCTGACTAAGCAGATGACAAAAGGCCATCTAATCATTAGGAAAAACAATGTCCTGCTTCTTCAACAGACACCAGAACCTGTAGTTCCTTGTTGCCTGTCCAACACTGCCCACTCTTTCAGTATCTTGCTATTTTCAAAGAGCTCTCTGTAACAATTTGAGACAAACCCAACTAGAGAAGGAAAAAACTGTCTTGAAAAGTTGCTTTAAAACCATCAATATCCTCTCCCAGCTTAACTGCTAATCTGGAGCAGGACAGAGCTTTCATAAATGTAACTTTTTTCTTTAGTTGTTTCATCCTTCAAATTCAAGGAATACAGACAAGAAAAACAAAACAAAAGGAAAAAAAGCAATCCCAAAATATAAACAAAAGGTTGATTAGAAACATGCAGCTAAAAATCAAATCACACTTCAGAAAAAAAAAAAAAAAAACCAAGGTTGTGGTACTACAGAAATGTGCTTGCTTTCTTTAGAAGCTTGAAGAGAACTACCCTGTGAAGTACAAACCTACACCACCACTCAGACAGTGCAATCACCTTCCCTTAAGCTTTGTTTCTTTATGATTTCTAGGGACTTCCACTCTTTGTACAAAAACTAGCAGCAAAGCAGCTTCTAGGGCATATTAAGCAGTATGTTAAACACAGTCTAGATACAGACAAAATTAAATACAAAGCAGAGGAAGCTAAGAGATATCAGCCAGAAAATGTTTCACTAGCTTTTCTATAAATATATGTTGTTCATTTATTTTCATCAAATATCCAGCTATTAAAATGACAGATGCTGCAGTAAGTGTTCTACAACTTCAGACAAAAGCCTTTTTTGTTTGACACCTACTATAACTATTAAATCGTCAACTGCTGATTAGCTTGAGGGCTAATCGTTGAAATGTCACAGTTAATTTCAGATCTCATTTCTAAAAGTTAGTATTTCCTTTGGTATGCAGTTTTACACTGTTGGCAGATGAAAACATTTGCAATGAATTTTCCTAATGAGCAAACATTGTTTATGACCTTATGCAAACTTGCTGATGGCTTAGTTTAGCAGCTCTCCATTTTGAGGAGTCTCCTAAATGAACTGCCCACATAGAGGGCAAATTAGTTCACCAACCCACTGTACTGCTCTAGCTTGCTCATGGGAGTTGGGTAATTTACTGGAAGTCAGGAGGGAGTAATGTAGTAAGAGATTCACCATATTTATCTCTTGTCAGGTAAATGGAGATTCAAGGTTCAAGAAAAGCAAAAAGCTCTGTAGAAGGTCTTGCACACAGCCAGATCCTAATACTAATATAGTATTTTTCTTTTTTGTGCTACACAAGAAATGCCCTAACAAGAATCAAGTTCTGAAAAATGAAATGGCAAAAAAGCAAGGCATTAAATTCAGAACAGTTCACACTCACGGGGTCAGGTGTGGAAAAAATCTGAGATTTGCCAAGAGTCGGTGGGGTTGTGAGCATGTGTGTGTGTGTGCATACATTTATAGATTTTCCTGACTATGTGTTTTGCTAGCTTTTTGTACTCCCTCAAATCACCCAATTATGGTTAATGTCCAACAAGAATTTTTCAAATGCTCAAAATTAAGTCAAATTTGATTGAACTTTCAAAAGCATTTCTCAGTAACAGACATCTTTATAGTGTTAAGTATTCCACTGCACACTAAACCTCTACCCCTTTTATAAAATGATATGTTCTTTAAAAGCTCTATTCTATATTACCAGGAAATTGTTTGATTTAAATTTCTGCCCTCTCCCCAATACTTTTCCTATTCACCCTACCTCAGCCATGCCAACAAAGAAAATTTAACTGCACGTATAAATAGCTCTTGAGGCTTAATTCAGAACTGTTCATGCAAAATTAGCTGCACTGATCAATGCTACTAAGAGAAATGTTTGTTAGACTCCTCTATTAAGGATAAGTTCATCCTGCTGAAGTCCATGCTAATTTTATCTGATTCTCTGCCAAAGACTGACACATTTTTTAATTTAAGCGTCTTGGGTATGTTATTTTTCCAGGATGACATGAAATACTTTCTCCCTGCTCCTATTCCGTTGCTAACACGTCCTGTATTTTTGAGATTCCTGTACAGCACAGTGGCTACTGAAGCCTGGAAATTGGAGGCAAGCTGCTAAGATAAATCTTCAGAAATAATCAGCATCAAAATCAAAGCAAACTTCATATAAATAAGCATTTTCCCAGTTATGAAATATGACTAGATCCATTCAAATGCAGGGTGCCAGGGACAGACTTGAAAGCTATTTCATGGCTGTGGTTTCAATTGTGCAGCAGCTACTTTGATGGGATTTTATCCTACTGTGCTAGTGTCTGGCTGACATAAAAGGAAAAGACAACATTGTATTTAATTTTCTCACTCCTTCACTGCAGTTTTTTCTTTCTATTACACTGAGATAATAGAAGGTCATAAGGATGAGAAATAAATTACAATTTTGAAATTTGATTTATAATAACAGATAATAGCAATAAATGCAAGAAGCAGAACAACCTGCTGGCAACAGTTCAGGCATAAATCAGTGAGAATGGTAACTTTCATGACTTCACATTAGTGACAAAGGTGAAGCAAATAAAAAATTACAGGAAAACATTTTTTAAAAATAGTGTCATGTTTTGAATAGAAAGGGAATTAAAAATAATATCTGACATGCACTGTATTTTTTCCACTACTTGGCTCCCTCATGGAACCAAAACAAACTTCTAACATCCTGAGAACAAATGTGGTATTTAATATGGCAGCCTTCCAGTGCCTAAAAGAAACCAACAAGAAAAATGCAGACTATTTACAAGGGGATGTAGTGATGGGCTAAGGCTAAATGGATTCCAACAGAAAGAGGACAGATTTAGATTAGATATTAGGGAGAAATTCTTTACTGTGAAGGTGCTGAGGAACTGGAACAGGTTGCCCAAAGAAATTGTGGATGCCCCATCCCTCAAAGTGTTCAAGGCCAGGTTGGATGGGGCTCTGAGAGGGGTTGGAACTAGATGGTCTTTAAGGTCCCTTCCAGCCTAAGCCATTCTATGACATCTTTCCAACCAGCATTTTTTTGCTGACAAATATAAATATTGCTGTAATTGTAAGTTACTATGTAGTCATCCATAGTCTCTACAAAGAGAAAAAAAAGGGAAAAAATGACTAAAACTAAATCCATCTATTCTCTAGATGGATTTTGATTCAGTATACACTAAATATGATTTGGTATCCTGAAAAGATAGCACTAATTTTTCAGTAATTATTAAGCCTCCAAGCTATATTATGGTAGCATTGCACAAAATAAAGTTTGACTTTCCTTCTTTTTTTAACTATCCCTTAGACAAACAGTCTTGCTTTAGGGGAATAATTCTGACTCTGTGGAAAATTCTCCTCAGCTTTCACACAAACATGTGTGAAATATAACATGATGAACATGTTATAGGTGGAATGCTGAAAAATGCTATAGAATTGAAATGCAGATATACATCTCCCAGGTATATATTTTTTCCAACCAGTTTATCAGTCTGTACTGATTCAAAGCAGTAACAGTTCAGCAGAAACCTCAGTAGATCCTGCAATTCCAAATTACTTCCAGTGCCTCTACCAACTACATCAGGGAACTCCTCAGACATCTAAACAGCATTAAAAAAAAAAAACAAAAACAAAACAAACAAAACTGTGTAAACCCTCCTTCCCTTTCCTCTTTCTCCTCCCTTTCTCTATCCATTCCCTTCCCTTCCCTTTCCTTTCCTTTCCTTTCCTTTCCTTTCCTTTCCTTTCCTTTCCTTTCCTTTCCTTTCCTTTCCTTTCACACAAGTTATCAGAAAGAATGTGCACTATTTGAGAAGAGGAATATATTTAGCAAGGAAACAGGACCTAGCACTTTAAAAATCACAAGGGTAGTGTTGCATTCAGTTTATACAAATGTCTCTATATGGATTAAGAAAAGTGGGAAAAATAAAGTTCAAAATCCTTTATTTTTATTTCGGCAACTTTCTCATTTATAACTAATCAAGTGCTCTGATAACTAAGGAAATTACAAAAATGCACACCAGGAAGGCCAAGCTAGTCCCAAATCAAAAGCACTCCTGTCCTGAGAGCTGGTCACTGAAGAGGGGCCATTCTAACCATGAAATGACTTATTCAACTGGAAAATGGCCAACACCAGTGAATCTGACTCCACAATTTGGACATTCAGATTAACAAAACTGTAGGAAGATCCCTGCAGGTCTTTTGTTTTGTATTTCTCATCACAAAATCATTTTCTACCTGTAAAACAGTATCCAGTTTATCTTTTAAAAAGTGTAGCAGATAGCTGTAGTAATCTTTTTTGATAAAATACCAATTTTATGTTTCCCTGCTCAGTATTCAGAATACACAAGAAATTTATATGGTAATCAATATAATTATAAGTCCTATAAGTCTGATAAGGATGAAGACAAAATAACAGAAGGAATCAATTTGCCAGGAAAAAAAAATCCAGAAAGAGAGCAGAACCCTCAGGAATATTTAAGGAATATCCATAATTTCTCTTCCAATAGATTTCTGACAGCAGAATTGGAATAAATAACATTTTGTACTGAGCATAAAAATAGGATTTGTTATGTCAAGTCTCTGGGCAATATCCTTATCTGTTTTCTAAATGCTCTCCTAGAAAATGTTTAAAAATTAAAACAAAACAAAACAACAACAAAAAAAACCCCAACAACAACAAAACCCAAAAAACAAAAACAGAAAGTTGAAAGAATAATATTCCATATAATCAGGAACCAGCACACTTCATCCCAAGTATTTTCAAAATTGTTTAAAAAATTCCACAACCACCTCCCCACTCAATGCTGTAGTTTTCTATAAATAATTTCAAAGAAAATGAAAACTGGGTAAAGGGATTTATTATTTATGACATGACAGTGTTTCTGATATCATATTCACAGAAAGCATACTGAAAGAGGCCTCTACCTAATAGATTTTCCAGTTTTAGATTCTTGTCTACAGCTTCTTGTCTATCTTTTCTTACCTAACAAATAACAACATAGTTTATTATTGGATGATAGTTTTGAATATTGATAAGATTTAGTCCTCCCTTTCATTCCTTCTTTTTTTTCCAAAACTCACTTTATATTTGACACAGATACTCCTGAATAAAGGAATGTACTTTTCCTGTTTAGAATAAGTTTTTAAAATGAAACTGTAAATATATATATTTATATTAAAATACATATTCTGGAAAAAAAATAAAACTAGATTTAGCACTCCAAGACTTAAAACTCATATTCCAGTGAAAGTTTTAAATTAGATCACAAGTGACAGCAATTTATTAGACTGAAGAATAAAAAGTTTAAAAGTATTTCTGGTAAGAATCAATCTGCTCCTTCAGCTTCAACTTTCTGAACACTACAATGCAAAATAATTAATATTCTTCTAAAACTATTTTTTCTCCATGTTGTCTGGAAAAGCTTGAGCATTGTGTGTAGTAATTATACCCTAAGGAAGTGTAGTTGCTATAGACTTTCTTCTCTCCATATCTCTCTCAATAAAATGTTTTTGTGAATTAGAGGTATAGGAAGCATGATCCTTGCAATTACTGGATTTGGGCTGTGCATTGTCATTATGACTTGTTTGACCAATGATAACGAGAAATATTGTACCTAGCACCTCAGACAGGTACTAAATACCATGAATAATCATGCAGTAATTGCTCTGAAAAACATTATATCTGAGACAATAAAGTAAGTATACATAGCTGAATGTGATTGTTGAAGCTCTGATTCATTCCCTCCCTAAAGGGAGGCTTGTGAGACTTTGCTGGTGTCTCTGAAACTACTAAAAGAGAGCTTTCTTTCAATCTTAGATTTTTTGGGTCTGATTTTGTTGGGTTTTTTTTTGTTGTTGTTGGAGAGGAAGCAGTGAAGGGTAATTAAGCAATGCTAATGAAATCTATCGATTTCACCATAACTGGCTGCAAAACTAAACAGAAGGCAAAAAGGATAACAAAGAAAATCCCAAAAAACCAAAAAGAAACTGCATAGCAATATTCAGTGTCAAGCCTATTGATAGATATCATACATGGAATAACACAGGACAAATAAAACTGAATCCCTGCAGAGTCTGGTTCATAGCCGCTACTGTCTGAAAGCTTCATCAAAGATCCAGTCCTACTGTGGATACAATGGAATAAAAAATTCTTTTGTTGAAACTTTCAGTCTAATTCAGTGTAAAAAGAAAGCAAAATTCATATTGTGCTAGCAACTAGATACTAGTATTGTCTTGCCATATGGTTGGTTTTTACTTAGAAATTCTCAATTAGTTTCAATTGTTTGTACCACATCACACAAAGCTTTTTCAGCAATTAACAAGGACACCTAAAGGTTGAGCCTTTACACCTTGTTGGTCTATTTGTGCAGGCATTTCCTCCTTGAACCAGTTTCTGACATGTATGACAACCTTAGTTCTGCTACTTCAACATGTTTAGATGTTAGTTGATATCCAAGACAGTTTATTCTAACACGGGGACAGGATTTGACCAGCTCCAACCTTCTCCATGCTCTTGCTGCAAGGAGATGCCCCTCTGAGCACCACTGGAATACACTTCTCTTCAAACTGTTTTCCTTATGTAGCCATATTGCAGACCAAGCACACTGAGCAACAAAGCATGTTCCAGTAGGTTCCTTGTTGCAGCTATTGGAAACTCCAAATACCATTTTCCCTGAAATGGAGTCTGTTTGTCTCTCCCGCTGAGCTCTGCAGACTCCTGAACACTTACACACCACTAACTTCCAACTGATGTTGCCTCAGACACAATTAAGAAGTTTTAAGAACACACACCTATTGCCTGTTTTACTCTGCTAAAAAGCAGAAGAAATGTAAACAAATTCTAAAAAAAAAAAATACAATTTTGCAATTGTACAATTGACGTCAGAATGACACTAGTAATACTGTATATTACTAGTTCTTAAGTCAATGTGAGCATGCTTTGTACTTAACTGTGAAAAAATACAAATTATAAATAAATTTAAATCACAACTGAAGCATATTGCAAGAATACCTAGGATGTACAGCACTGGAGTTAGAGACAGTGTACTATAAACTATTGCCAAACCAGAGAAATACATATTTTCAGATCACATTCCAGCTACTGCTTAACTGCTAAAACATTTGCTTAAAAGGTCACTGCAGCTTGCAAAACTTGTGGCTCCCTTGAGACCACTCTGATTTGTTAATTCAGATGACATTCATGCTTAAAAATCTGATAACTGAGGAATTGTACAGTGTCATCCCTTGGCATCTGAAGACAGGTAATGAGCAACACTGTCAAGGCATTAATTTTTAACATAAAGTAGAACGGGAAGCTCTGAAGACAGAAGAAATAACTCTGTTTCTTTTTCAAGCGTACTTAATATTTAATACTTGTTTCAATTACTGACACAAAATCACGAGCCTCCTGCATCCCACAATTGTCTGATGAGGACTTACCGTTACTCCAAAGAACCTGGTCTCATTCATAGCATTCAGAAAAATGTTGCCAAGTTTTTCATTTGTGTAGTTAAAATCTTCAATTTTTTGGTGCCCATTGGTGGATTTCAGGTAGTTCATTGCCCGCTGTAGGGTCCTGGCAATCACCCAGATTCCGTCATAGGCATAACCATGAAATTTGCTGGATTGCCCATCACCACGTCTAGCATTGTATTCCTTCTCATACTGCTGTGGAGTCTGCAGAGGAGATACAATTCAGTTTTACCTCAATACTTAACATTTTACAGAGTTGAATATAGACCAACACCTCAAACTGCACCCTCTAATTTAGAGATGTGCATAACTAATACAGAAAAGGCCTCCAAAACAAAAATTATGAAAGAAAATAAAATTAAAGAAACATGTATTGCCTGATTTTAAAACTGCTGATGAGATTGGGAAGCAGAACTAGGAGACAGAGAGACTGAAAGCAGTCTTACTGCTTCACTGTATAAATGACAACTTGCTTTATTTTACTTTTGTACAAAAGGCTCCAGTTCAACCAAAACTGCACACTGGTGAGTGGTAATACTAGAAAGGAGAATAAGTCTCTATCCCTGCAAATTAGTGGTCTGATTACACTTTACAGGATAACACAAATCAAATAACCTTTACTTGAGCAACCTTTCGCTCAATATGAAATTTTGAGTGGCAATTTGTCTATATTTAACAAGTTCACTGTGTTCTGGATGGTGTGCTATCATATGATGAGCTGCCCTTCAGTAAAGTTCCCTCTCATGCTCATTCAGCAAGGCATGAAAGGCAGATGGAAAAAAAAGATGAAAAGCAGCAAAATCAGGCATGTTTATTCACTGGTCAGAGTTTATATGCATTTGTTCTGTGATAAAATTTTATGTGCTTTAAGGAAACACCACATATTTTTATATTTAAAACAAGCCTCACCTCCTGCCCCCTAGTTCTGAGAGGCACAAATCACCATTCAAATTGGCCGTTTGCAGAATAGGTTTAAATATAAGAGTTTTCTGGTTTTGTGCTCAACTATTTAACTTGAAGTGACAAAGAACATGATACTAAAGGCAGTAATTCAATTTAACTGTAATGTTCATGCTGAGGGAAGAGGGCAGATTTGAAGCAAGGGACTTCACTGCTTTCTTACCCTGTAGAGAATTCGACTTGATTTTCAAATATTTTGAAATTGCAAAGTGGTGAAACTAACTGCGATGACCGCCAGGTCACTTGGTAGAAGAACCCTTTAGCTTCATCTCCCTCCTTGGTGCTTTAGTGTGCCAACCCAGCAGTGAGAGAACTGATGGAATAATAAAATAGATGGAAGAAAAATACTAACCCTTCCTGATATAGTCTTATTCGTTTTTGAGCTGAGAGGCTCAAAATCCACTCCAATATAACCTTCCATGGCTGCAAGAAGATTTTTGCTGAGACACTGTGAGGAATTAATCCAGGATTTCCACCAAAAATTTTCATACCACCCTGGAATAATCCACTGATATTTGCTGCCATACATTTCTTCATCATAAGCCTGCAAATAGGAAAAACAGAAAAGATAATGGACATTGTAAGAGACATATTTAACATAAAACCAATTGTTTTTTGTTAACTTTTTTTTTTTCATTTTTAATGAAATAATGGCATAATTGGGGTACAGAACTATTCTAAACAGTTTGGAATAATTACTTGCTAATAATGAAGACTTTTTTTGAAGGCTCTTGACTTTAAAATTGAGAACATGAGAATTTACTAAACCCAGTTTCTCTTTCAGTGAATCATTTTGTAAAAAACAGAAAAATTAAACTGTATTCTAGAACTGAGGGAGTTAAAGAGGAACACAAACAGAAGGCACAGCTTTCCACAGAAAGTTCTTTATAACACAACTATTACATAAGTGATAGAACCATCATGTTACCACATTTAAACTAAGTTAGTATCACTCTTAAATCAACCTAAGGAGTAGGTTTACAAGAAATCTTGGATCATAGGCACCATCAAATCACACATGGCAAATATGAATTAGGTGACTGCTAAACAGCAGACCACACTGACATTAAGTTAGCAGCTCCTTCTGAGAAGCATGAGTGAACAGTGAATTGACAAAGCAAAATCTTAATGATTTTTTTTTCTCAGCAAGAATTTTCTTCATATGAAATTCTATATAGTTGGAATACTCAATACAGCCCACTGTAATCCAAGATACTGAGATTATAGTTATCTCCTTTCAATACTTAGCAGATATATATAACAGAAAACAGAAATACTTTCTCAGTCAGGCACATATGCTGTTGTACCTAAAAGATGATCTATTCTCAAATATTCTCTTTGATTGGGAAGAGTGTTCTAGGATAAAATTAACAAATTTTACCTCAGATGTTTCTCTGACTGTCTTTCAACTAGATATTTTTCTTTTGACATTTCAGTCAGACTCCATTTCAAACCTGCAGGTTTCATGCTTCTATGGCTCCTGATATAAGCAATACTTATAAGCAATACTATCTATTGAGGTAGAAAGCCTAAGATAAAAATTCTAATTTTTAGAAATACATGGTGCAAGCTTAGAGCTCTTAACAGGAAAATTGCTACATTTTCACAGAAAATATTACAGAAGGAGAAAATTATAAGAATAAAAACAGGACATATTAGTCATTCTGAAATAACTGTTTTGAAAAGTATCCCAAAGATCATACAAAAAGCCCATCAGAGAAGTAAAGATCAATAACAGAATATATTAAATAGGACAGCCTCCTAAATATGTTAATACCCAAATTAAAAATGGGCCTTAAATCTGTGAAGTCTATTATAATGGTGCCAGCTCAGTTCATAACAGTATTGTGCACAAAGCAGATTTATTTGGCCCCTGGTTGCAGAAGCTTTTGTTCAGCCAAAATCAAATTTCATGCCTTTGTATACAATGCTGCTTGAAAGTCCTGTCTGAAACCTTGCATCTCATATATTACTTATTCCACAATCCACATAAACAGTTTGTCTTTCTCTTGCTTGTTAATTTTGCCCTTCCAGAAACATATCTGCTTCTGTCCTCCTACCCACCTTAACTCCTGCACAGCTATGGAGACACTGTATTCCAGGGCCACCTGCAAGGAAAATAGCAATTCCATCCTGCAGTACTTCCCTCTAAAAGAGTTTTCATCACACAGTTAGGTCATTCAAGACCTTTCAGTGACTCAGTGTTTTTTATCTGACAGTTTTCCAATCATGAGGTCGCAAACTGACACAGAATGTTGCTTTTAGAGAAGGACAATCTTATGTAGCTTCCCCTGTTCTACAGAGATTAAAGTATCAAATTGTGTGCTGCCAGAAAGTATTGGCTGTGAACTATTCTGAAATTAGAGCTGCTGGAAATTTTCTGTTTGCATAAGCACTTGTACTGTTTCCTGCATAATCTGTGAATGCCCTGGGAAATGGGCTGAAAATTGAAAGTTTCAAAATAGCCAGAAATTTCATCCTGGAAACAAGGGATCATTCCCAACATGGTTGCCTGAAAGACTGGTTACACTTCCACATTTCTGCAACAATCTGGTTTAACAAAATGCAAAACAGACACTTTAAGAGCTGTCAGCTCTTCCTTTGAGATATGGTGGAGTGACAGGGCTTGAAGGGTAGTCTGGGGAAGGCAAAAGTAAGAAGAAAATCAGCTCTCCTGAGGCTGAGCACCATGACTATGCAGTCATTTTTCTAGTGACAGCACAGCTGACAGTATTCAGACATTTCAGTGTTTGGGTCCCAGAAGACTTATTGCAAAATAATGCTTTTTTGCCACCATTTTCTCCTGATTGATTCTCCTAAATGGAGATGATTTTGATGCTTAAAAGATACAAGTACTTGAAACATGTGGATCTTTCTTGAACTGTTTGAGTGCACATAGACCAATACTTTCAAGTCTCCGTTTCTAAGGGGAAGATGTTTTTGGCAGACAAGTGCAAGCTGAAGAAGGTTTGCACATATTTTGAACCACCAGAACAGCATAAATAGTCATACATTTTCCTTAATCTTTCTCCCTTGCCCTATGTTGGATGCAAAGCCCCAAGTTCTGTCAAGCAGCCAGGAAACTGTCATGGACAATTTTTGCCCGTGTGAAACAGAATTTTAATTTTTTTTCTTTTGAAACATTTCATTTTTGTTTGAATCCATAAATAAATGCTTATTTACAACAAAAATATTAATGTAAGAAATATTTCTTATGTGTGGTAAACAAGTATTGGCAATTTGTTGATTGTTGAAGTATTAAGTTTTGACCAAAAGATCCAAATTTCTATTCCAAGAAAACATCACATTCATCCCGCTAAGATGTAAATGAATTATAAAGCTAAGGTTTCCCATAGATCTAAAATTGCTCATTGTTTTTGACACTGGTGATAAATGAACAGCTAAGCTTATTTAAATCCTTGTAGGAAATACCTGCCAACAATCACTTTGGCTTGAACCAGTCCTGTCCTGTTTTTAAAGTTTGCTACTGAATTATACTATCTTTTAGTCCAATTTTTTTTGTGTGTGGGTGTTGGTGTTGGTCTCTTCTTTCAAACAACAAGGAATAGGAAAACAGGAAATTATCTTAAGTTGCAATAGAAGTGATATTAGATTAGATATTAGATTGGATACTAGGAAAGACTTCTTCACTGAAAGTATTATCAGAGACCAGGGAAGAGGCTGAGTCACCATCATAGGAGGCATTCCAAAGACGAGCAGATGAGGCACTTAGGGACAAGGCTTAGTCCTAGGGACAAGATTGGGCAGTGCTAGTTTAATGGCTGGACTTGGTAATCTTAAAGGTCTTTTACAATCCGAATTGTTCTATGATCTTATATAAACTTCTATGGGTGTCCTGAGGACACCTCACAGCGTATGACTGTTGAATCCAGGCAGAAAAGTGAGGCACACTTTAAAGGTTTTACCACCTACATAAGTCATTTCCACATAATATTTAGGATATAACCAAAATCAGAAAAAAAAACCACAACATCTTGCACTAGTGAAAAAACATCTTTTTTAAACAAACTCAAAGCCTTTTTCTGACTGACATCAGTAACCCTGCAGAATCAGGGAATCACAGGGAATAACAGGGAATCACAAGTGAAACCTCCCTGAAGATACACCTGGAAAAGAGGAGGTAAAAAACTTGACATATCTAAATTATTGTGCTCTTAGACATATATCTGTAGGAGTGCATGAGTCAACAATATATTTTATGACTAATAATAACAAGCTTTCTGACAAATTGTAGTGCATTAATATATAAATGACCTACTTTGAACTGCCCTCTCCTGCATTCACTCTCCTGCTGAAACTCTCAAATAAATACATTTAAACAAGCCTAAATACACGATCCTTCTGATTTCTCCAGGCCCCAGAAAAATCCACGTTATCATTTTTGTCTCTGTACTTCAGAGGCAGCCATCATGCTTTAAACCACTCAGAGTTAGGCACATTTCCCACATCCACACCAAACCGTAGCCGCAGAAACCTGCATGCGGCCGGTGTTCGTGTGGCAGAGACATCCTCTCCTTGGAACCCTTCAGTTCCAGCAATGCAGACTAAAGGACAGCCTGCCCCGCTAAGGAATTCTAGGATTTCTTCAGTGGCCTCACACGAACATGGATTTGGAAGATAATTCTAGAGAAATGTAACCAGAAATTAAGGGCAACTACAAATGGGGCCAACTCTTGCCACTGTTGGACTGGAAGATAATTCTGACCAGGACCCCTCTGCTGCGGAAATGCAGCCCTACTCCAAGAGATCTGAGGAGGGTCTGGGCTGCAGAAGTACCATTCTTTCTTGCAGGAATGAAAAAATAGGAGATTATCTCTGTCAATCCAATTTAAATGGCAGTACAAAAAGATCTATGTACAAAGACCTATTAGAGATGAGAAGAATGAAAAATAAAATAATACTTTCCATTTCCTTTTGGATGAAAATGGATTTTATTCCTTCCAAATATACTCTACAATCTCCTTTCCAAATTTGGCCACCAACTGGGACAGCTGCTGAGTAAGAGCCAAAACACATCTGAGGCACATGTAGCACTCAGATTTTGAACTTTTGCCTTTCCTTTCTTTCCAAGGATAGGTAACTGTCTCATTAAGTGAGCACTAAAAAACACCCTTGGAAATTTAGATGCTGTCATTATTGCTTTTCCATTATATTTACTGTCTTCTTGGATTATCTAACTATTTAGACTAAGAATTCAATACTTAGGCTGCTAAAATTTTCTCTTTAGGTTTTTTTCAGGCTGGTACAAGTACAGATCCACACTGTATTCCTGCTGCTTTTAATAGCAATAAGAGTGGATAAGTTTGCAGCACATTCACATAAACAAATGGTGAGGATAG
Organism: Dicaeum eximium; assembly: GCA_013396995.1. Lineage (NCBI taxonomy): Eukaryota > Metazoa > Chordata > Aves > Passeriformes > Dicaeidae > Dicaeum > Dicaeum eximium. The sequence goes on along the minus strand of VWZP01008963.1, from coordinate 2,006,744 downwards.
GGAATTTTATGTTTGCTAGTCTTGCTGTTATGGTTAAAAAAACTTTATTTTTTACCAACTAATATTTGCTTTCATGTAATACATGTAAAACGTACAGCAGTCAGATGGGAATGACAACTGTACAATTAGCAACATTTTCAGCAGCAGAAATGATTAATGTTGCTGAGTTAGGATGTATAGAAACTGGCTTCAATTTCTTAATCTTTAAAAGCAAAACATGCAAATATACACAGACATTATTACCAGAGCACAGCTCTTGGACAAGATTGAAATCTTGCAGTTCTCTCTCTATCTGCTGCTATATCTACAAGTATTTCCCTGGATCTGATGTGGAGAGCAATGCTCAAGTTTGATTTGGCATTTGATTCTACTACATGAAAGTAATAATAAGGAGAAGCTAACCATGCAGCCTATGCCTAAATTCCACTGCAACCAAGTAAAAAGTATTTTATTGAAAGAGAAATGGAACTAAACATGTGTAACCTCTCTTTAGGATATAAACGTTCACAGAGCTGAACTCCATGAAGAAATGTTTATGCTCAAGTTACTTTTTATTCAAACGCAGGACATTCTTCAGTCTGATATGCAATTAAATATATTTACTTACACAGCAGAAAACTTTCACAGCCATTTCCTCATCAAACTGGCCGAGGATTATCCGAACGTCTTTACCCTGCGGATTGAATTAAACACGCGGCAGTTAAACGCAGTCGCAGCTTCCAGAGACCACTTTAATTGGCCCTTCAGATCATGCAGGAGTTAGCACACAGTACAGCTGCAGACAGAATTAATACACAACTATTTCATCTTCTGTAAGTTCAAGAACTTGAAGTACCACAAAAGAAAATAAAGAAGCTGAGGTGTAGAAAATGATTAGTCTGTAGTATAAACGAGAGTAAAACTGATATGACAGTCAAATATTCATGTCCAATAACACTAAAATATCCTTTTTTTTTACTTCCTTGCAATATTTCTTCTACAATTTTGCATATTAAAACCAGCAGAAGACAAATTTATCACTGTCTACATGAAATAAAACTGTACAATTGAGAAATGCGATTTGGGAGATCAAATACCTTGATATTACGCCCGATTTAATAATTTTTAAAGATTTTACTCATACAACATCTTCTCTATAGTCACTATAACACATTGTCAACTCCCTCTCTACTCCCTCCCACCTCCACACATTAAAAAAAAATCATCACAGTTTAAGAACCTATGACTGAAGTCCAAAGACAATTTTACTTTCATACTTAGAAACATATTAACAGAGTCTTCCTAAATTCAGGAGCATATGCAGGAAAATATTTCTCCAAGAATAGGACTAACCTCTTCCTAACATGAAAAATTACTTCTAATATCCATAAAACACACTTTTATGGCTTCACATTACCTTTTCTTTCACACAAAGGGAGAGTTCTCTGCAAAAGCTTGAGCAAATCAAATTTTTCATTTCTTTCATATAAGACCTGTTTAGAATTACTGATAGCTCTTTCCCTCTCCAAGGAAAAAACAAATATATGATTCGGTATGATTTTCAATGGCAAAAAACATTTATGTTTTAATTAAATCAATTTGTCAAAGATTTTTAGCTCAGATCGTTTCACTGTTTATTTCCTGTTCAGCAGAAAAAAATATGATGGACAGTGCAGTAAGGTATTAGAATGCCTCTGTAATTAAATGCATGAAAACAGTATCACTCTTAGCATGGTTTAAATCAGAAATAATGTAATGTACTTTGCTCATTCTGAACCTGTGCATTTTCAGTAAGCCTGCTTCTCTTCATTTTTATATTTAACCACAGACTGATAAAGTAATGTAAATTTTTTGCAAGTGGATTAGATTCTTTATAAACAAATCTAACAAGGTTACATGAAACTGAACAAACAAATTACACACACTACAGCAATAGTATTACAGTTTTTGTAAGGACAATAAATAGATTTAGGAATTACGTGCAAAAAAACCCCCACCTCATCTACTATTTCTTTTTTTCAAATTTTAAAAATAATTTGGTTATTCTTGGAACTTCAGCTCTGAGTCACTTGACTGCTCTGAACATAAAAATGCAGACTTAATATTTGAAAAAAAAAGTAGCAGAGTTTGATTAAAAAATAAATGGCACAAAATTAAACTTAAAATTGAAGAAATTCCTTTCCACTTTAAAATGTGATGAGAACCAATTAAACAAACAAACAAAAGACAAACTGTGTGGCTTCATAAATAAAAATCCCAGCGTGCAGACACAGCAATGATGCCCACTGGCTGTGTGACAATGTTCAGACTGAAGTCACAGCGCCTGTGGTGTGTGGTTTCACTCCTTAAGACATTGCTTCCACCTGATTATCACATAATTCAGTATGCAATCATGTAACCAAGGAATTGTGTGTCAGAACACATGCAATTTAGGAGCTAATTTAGGAACATCTATACAGCTCTTCCTCTTTCATGCATAGCAGTCTTCCTCTGTGCAATGACACACTCCTCAGCCAGCCTCTTCCTCCTGAACTCTACTTCACTTTTTGCATCCCCTTCCACATTTCCCCCAAATTTGTTCTTGAAGAATTGCATTCAAGATTGCAAATAAGCCTAGATCTGGTTGGCTTGGGTCTGCTGGCTCCATCCTACATAAGAGACACTGAAGCTTCAAATTCGAGCAACTGCACATAGCTCAAGTCTCTTGCAGAGGTTTTACCTGCATGGATAATGAAGTCTGCACCCAAGTGTATCAGAGCTGGGCTCATGTCTGTGCTCCTGGGTCAAAGTCCAAATTAGAGACTCATGCAAAAGGATGCTTGCTGGGTGTAACTGTTTTTACCCCTTCATTCATACTGCTAACTGACTATAAATCAGCATGATTTCCTTTCAAGGATATACTACTCCTTTTCTCAAAGCCTTGCAGAATGATGCAAGTTAGCACAGTGGAACTTCCTCATAGGGATCAAAGAAATCACCCACTGGATCCCAGCAAGTGTCAAGTCTCTTTTTCAGAGAGCTGTAAATTGCTTGCATGGAGCTAAAACATATTTGACAGAAGAGGTTTTAATTCATGGAACTAGGCAGGTGATCTACAAGATGATTAAAAACATCCCAGGGGGAAGGCAACTCCCAAAACTGCACTTACATAAAAAGACCAATGTTTAGACTGTTTGCCAGATGGTGAGCTGTCATATTTACTCTTCCTAGAGATTACAGTAGCAATATCATCATTTAAGCTTTGCCCCACAGTAAGAAATACATATGTTCCCATATGGACTGAAGTTCAAACAAGAAAATGAAGAACAGTTACATTTCATTTACCCACAGTTGGGGCAGACCCTGCATAAAAACATGTTTTATAAATTAAGACTATAGCACAGCCTCAAAAAAATTATGACTCTTTTTCTCCTTTCTTTCTTTCACATAGGTGAGGATATTATTTGGCTACTAAATGTAGCCAAATAAAATGTCTTTGGTAGCACCAGGAGCTGAGTAATATAAACCCTGACGAGAGTGAGGATCAACACATCTAAGATGCTCTGCTGAGGGATGAAGAACAACTTGTTTCCTTCACTGCCATTTCTAACAGCCTCAGACACGAGACACTCTTTAGCCTTTTCAGAGTTTTTGAGTGATGCACATTATGCTGGAATAGGCAGCTATTTTTTTTTTCAGCCGTCAGAGCTTCCCTTCTTTGATCAGATTTTAATCTGTCTCATTTCTAATGAATAACACCACAATGTTGTATTATATGGCTTTCCAGAGAAGGATTGCTATAATATCTCATCTGCCAGGAAAAGTCAACGTCTTGGCAGGCTCTTTATGAGATACCTAAATTGAATAGCTCAGATACTCTGTCTTATTCTCTACCATGTATCTGACAGTCAAGAGGGTATCAATAAATCTACAAAAACCTGGGTAACTTTGACAAAAGAGGTAGCCACATGTTCTGCCTTCTAAATGCTTGGATGTTCCCTTGAAGAACTATAAATGAACCTCTGACCTTTTCTTGTGAACTAGAGGACATCAACTCTCACCATCATAACATGATGGTAATTCTTTTGTCCTACATGCAAGATATGAAAAAGTTGGAAGCAGAAGTGCTGTTGCTCTTACAATTTTTCTGTGCATGCTAAGAAGCATTTTCAAGCATTTATATGGAGGTACAAATCCATCCCCTTCTCTGAACACAAAAAAGAGTTTTAAAGATATCCTTAAGCCTAAATTTATGTTTTAACTGTGCAGTCTCCGCAGTAGAAACTAAGGTGTTACAATTTAAATGTGTTTTTGAAGACAAAGGTATTTCAGGTAAGCAGATACCAGTTTACCTATATGAGGTTTTACATGTTGAAGAAAGGAATGAACATTATTAATATTTTTTAGCTAAATTCTGTATCAAACATGTAACTGACAACAACTAACCTTATGTTTCTGTCAAGAACATGCAATTTTCTGGATAATTGCTTATTTATTATTTTACTATTTGTTTTGAAGAAGAAATCAAGAGATAACAAATATAATGTTACTTCAGCCTTCTGGTATTCCCTGCAAAACAAGCCAGTGTGTTGATGCAGAGGAAAGCTAGAATCACATTGCTTCTACTGACTTCCAGGTTAAAGATCCATGCTTAATATATATATATATATTTTTTTTTTTTTTTTTGTTATTACACCATTGCTAGTAAAAAAATATGCGCTTTACTCTAACACCCACTGGAATCTCTTCAACCCAGACAGGTTTCCAGACAGGAAATGCAAACTGGCTTAGACTGGACAGACACAAATAGCTTTCCACAAACATAAATTTTGCCTATTAATACTTTAAACACTGAGGCTTACATCTCTAGATTGTGGAAATAATAAAGCACACTTAGTTCCCATGCTCCAGAACCTTTCCAGCTTCAGTGGTGTCCTAGTCTTACACAGATCAATATTCTTGTTTTAATTTTATTTCTAAACATCATTTAGTTTATTGAGGTTTTTTGTAACCTGTTTTACACATATTTAAGGATTTGCAGAATTGTGGCTTTGATTGTGTGTCATATGTACTTGATGCCAGAAACAATTTCATCTTCACCATTTAAAAGTGCTTTCTCCTGCTGTTCAATCATTTTTTTCCTGTTCCTGTGCAGTTTAAGATTCATATCTCCTGTAGCTAGTTTATTGCTGGTTGTGCTGCATGGTAATGCTAAAATATAGTTTTAATTTTATGAGATGCAGAAGTCTAATAAATCACTATAATAAGAGAAGGATGAGAAAGTATTCTGCTACCAAATTTATTTTTTTCTTCTTTTTTCCTTATGATTCATTTGAAATCATGCAGATGATGTCAGCAGAGAATTCAATTTAGAATGTATAATGAAGCTAATGGAAAGAGGCTCACTATCACTACGTGATAATTTACCTTAAAAGGGTTCTGGTTCCAAACCTCAAGAGTTTTCACATGTATATCACTATGACTGGGGCTTTAACTGATAACATTAAGCCAGCAACAGCTTCCTTTGTTTAGTATCACTATCAGGAACTATTAAAAATATTTACTATACATATAGAACTTTATTAACAGAAGAAGGACTAGGACCGCAAAATGCCTTTTTCTTAAATATTATTATGCAATGGAATGTAGTAATACATCATTCCAACACAAATTTCATTTCCTTACTCCTCTTCATAGAAAAAAAATGATCACCGCTTTCTCTTTTTCATCAAACAGCAACACATACCTTAAGCTTCTTCACACTCGTGCAGGGATCATTGGAAAAACTCTCGGGATCTGAAATCTCGATCTCTTTGTCATCAAGGACTTTGTTCAGATTATTCCTCACCTGTCACAAGTTGAGAAAAAGGCAAACTAGTGAACCGAGAGCCATTGAGAAGGAAGCAGATGGACTGCATTTATATCTGTAATGACAAGCAATGATCTTGACCATGATATATGCACCCACATCGTTATTTCCATTTCACCTAAAATGTGATCCAGGCACTATTCCTCTACGACCACAACCGGCTGCACCATGTAAAGGACTTTACTATGAGCGGCAAAAAAAAGTTCCCATACAGCCCCACAAACTGGGCTCCCACTTTGTCTCTTGGGGTGGACAATTAATTCTTCTGTATTTCCAGGGCTGTTAGGACCAAAAACTTTGTTGTAGCCAAAGTGATGTATAAGACAGTATAAAGGGAAAAGACTCATCAAGGAAACTCTTATATATTCTCCAGTACTTATTCCAGCTGGTCCTAGCATGAATCAGCAGAGCTTAGCTTACATCACTTAGGGACTGATAGAGCCTAATGAACTTCTCTGTGGCCTTCCCCCTCTTAGACCACTCATCACACCATGGGGCAGAAAGAGGTGTAATTGGCTTGAAGGTGGTACATGCAACCAGGTAGCAGCAGATTTTTTCACCTGTTTAATAGTGGCAAGACTGTGCTCTTTAAGCTGCCTAATAGCACAAAGAAGCCAGACAACATACAAAGCAATCTGGCTTTCTGATCTAGGGTTTTCTCCCATATAACTACTTCAAGGTTTTCTGTCTTAATTGCTGCTGGTTTTCCTCCAGCCACATGACTGCAAGACCAGTTTCACATTACTATTCCTAATAGATAAGCAAAAATAATTTTAGTCTGCAACATAATTACAGACTGAAATGAAGAGAGTGGTACACCAATTTTAAGTTAATAGAATTATGATCACATCAATTGCAGTGATTGTCTATTTAATTTGTTTGTAATAACAGAAATAGGAGAAGCAAATCAGTGTAAAACAGGTATCCCAAATGCAAATACAAAAAACAGAGGATAGAAGATACATGATATTAAACAGGGGAATTTAGAAGCCTGTGTATCATATGCAGATACTTTCTGATGACCCTCTGTATAGGTCATTTCCTGACAACCATCACTACACCAGCTTAATTACTTCTTTCATAGCCTTTATGTCATCTTATCCCCTTTAGTCATGCTTTAAAATTACTAAGACACATCTTTTTACTTTATAACTTTTTAGGATGATTAGAACAAATGGACATATAAGTAACTTTTTATTAAAAATTGTTTTATCTCAGAGAAGCAAGTCAGAATGGTCAGCCCGCCAAGATTTCAGTTGTATCCTTTATCCTTCTGTCATGTTACCAGTTTTTAAACTCATTCTGTGAAAAAGTATTCACAAAAAGTGATCAGTAGTGACTTCTTCTGCTTCTATACTAGTAAAACTGAATTATTGTTATTTTAGCTCCAGTGATGCCATTAACTGCTCCTTACAACAGAGGTTTTCCTCAATACACAGAAAAATTGTTTTTTTTAAACAAACCAATAGTGATAACAAAAGAAAATAAACCAGTCTTGATCCTAATTTAACCAATGTCCAAAATCCTTTTACCTAGTGTAAGAGAACACTAGAACTACCATTTGCTACTGACAAAAAGTAGCATTTTCCTTACCTAGCATCAATGTACTTTCCAAAGAAATAAAACTTGTCATATACTACTACCCAATACTGTCCTACTTTCTTCTGTATGACAAGAAGTTTTTTAGTTTCGGATTTGCTTTTCTGATATTTTCTGACCAACGCTAGTCAGTCTTTTAATCAAAGAAAGACTAGATTAACATTACTCAGCTAAACTGAGCAGAAAACAGCTGATTTACCAAATACTGTCTAGTCAAATCAGACCATTATTAACATAAGAACAATAACAAGAACTACACATTAAATATTATTAACACTTATGGATAGGCTTCAGTGGTGAGCACAAGGCTGGTGATTATAAAATTATACTTTAGGCAGTCTACTGACTTATTTGGATTCCACCTCTTCAGAACTTTGCACTTGAGGAATTAAATTGTGTTTGTTTCAGTTATTTCTGAGCAGCACTTATTTAAATTCAGCCACTGAGAAATTTCTTTGACATCTCCCCTGGCTCATCTTTGCTAGAAGCAAAGTATCTGTGGCTTTCAGAGCTCTAGACTTTTCATTTATCTACTGATTAATCTCCCAAAAGACACACCTTACTAGATTTTGTGCCAAAGAAGTTGAAACTTTTTCCCTTTATTGCTGCAAACAGATATTTGCTGTTTTCCAGATGCATCTGTTGTTGAGATTTTGCCAAAAGAATGGTGAATCTTTCCCATTATCCCAACAAGATATTATCAGCTTTGTAAGAATTTATGAGGTTTTTCTAAAAGACAGTGTTTCCCTTTCAATGCTGTGACCTGTGTCTGACACATGTCATCTTATCTATTGTCCCTGGTTTGGGAGTATTTTTACTATATTTCCAGTTTTTACTTCCTATTTCCCTACTTTTTTTCAACCAATCTCAGGTTCTTGTCTTTCTTAATAAATACTCTAAATATATAACGGAACGGAAACATGTGGTTTTCTTCCTACAGAGGTTCTTCACTTCTTTCAGATAAATTTAACAACAGAATCTTATGATTTGGATTTAGGTCCAAAGTCAGTCACCTCTACTTCTAGAGCTGCCAATCCTGACGCAAACATTCCTATTTCGGATGAAATTTGTGAAACTGAGAATACAAAATTCTGCATGTTTTGTTTTAGCAGATGCTTGCAGTCCTGGAAAGAGTATCACCAGCAGTCTTAGTACAAGCAGTTTTAGAGCTCAGCAGCAATCATTTCATTCCACCAACTCCAAGTGAGGAGAACCACAAACTACTGTGCTTCTGGTTTTTGTTGTGTAAATAGGATAATTTCAACTTTCGGAAACTGCTGTAAGAAAGCAGTAACAAAACTGCCTTAAGTTTTCATGGGGATCCACAATGGCTAAGGAAATTTTGCAACAACTATTGTGGATATTCTCAGTCTCTGGTAAGAGAGGGAAACAGCTTCTCCCAGGCTCGGCCTGGGAAAGTTAGAGAAAGAATTAAAACAATTATTATCTTATCCCCTGCACCTGGTGTTTGTAAAAGACGTTTACAAGTAGGTGTTGTTCCAATTGACCAATGGTGTGAGAGAAAGACCTAAAGTATTTCCAAAGACCAATCAGGTCTTAGGTCCACGATGCTCTCTATAAGAAGTGTGGATTTCTATTAATAAATGTCTTTTATGCCTTCTGAATCATGGAGTCGCCTTCTTCTGTCCCCTACACCATCGTGTAACAAATATAACACAGAAACAGTGTAATTCCACAGGGTTTTAGACCCTTGCTAACAATTTAATGAAGGCTGTAGCTCTACATCTGCTTAAAACAATTTTATGTACTTTAAAGACAGCAATATTTCATTTTCCCAAAACAGGAACTACCAGCCCTGGTAATTGATAAACCTGAAAATTTTTACAAACCAGTGAAAGACACTTTTGCACTGTTCTGCCTACAAAACTAGATGAAATCAATATTTCACCATACTATGCATTTAATCTGTGTGGTCAACTGCAAAAATTACTGGGGTGTAAATATGTTTACTCAGGAGCAAGTTCCAAAAACTGAAGGGTTTGTAAGGGATGCTTTTGCAGGAAGAAAAGGATGGCCCTGTTGCTTTAGGCAAAAGTATAGATGGGATGCAAGAGAACTGATTTTTCTCTCTCATTCTGCCAGAGCTGCTCTTTGATTCAGCCCCTATGACTGATATGAAGGTTTTAAGGTTTGCTACCAAGTCAGGCTATACATTTTTCTTGTGAAGTGGATGGCAGCAATACTTGCCTACCTCATAGCTCTGGTATCAAATTTAGTGATGTTAGAGAGGTGAACAACAAAGTCCCTCACCCTGCACCTGTGAAAGAAGAGATACAGGGATTTTGAGGAATAAAGAACTTGCACTGCAAAGGTGGAAATTTTAATTTCTTTTATCTCTAGCAAACTGAGAGAGTAGATAGAATAGATAAGTAAAAAATGGTGAGTCTAGAGGAAGTAAAATTTCAACATACTTGTGACCTGTACCAGAAAGAATGGATGTAACTTTAAGAAAAGGAAGAAAATGTTGGGGAGCATCATGGTCTGGCACCCTAAGGAAGTGGGGCACAAGTGCAGAGCCCCTGGAACAGGGACCTCACCAGCCAGCAACCAGCAAGGGGAGCAGGACAGGCCTGGAGAGAACAGCCAGTTTCAGCCACGAGGTGACACCTCCATGCAAGGGCATGGTAATGAGGCAGGTCCAGTGTAAAGCTGAGAAGTCGATGCTCAAGTCTGGAAGAGGATCAGGTTTGGTAAAAATCACCAGGGATATACAGAGCTCATGGCTGCTGGGCAGGTCCATACCAAAATGACCGGATGGGGACAAGCCTACAGGGTCTCTGCTGGGCATAGCTGTGATGGAGAGAATGAGAAACCAGCACTCCACAGCATCACAGGAGCATGGACTGATGGCACTGAGTTGAGCTGAAACGGGGTCAGGGACAGGGAAATGTTGGGAGTTGCAGCCCTAGGGGGCTACTCAGGGGCTTTGGTGCCCTCAGAGTCCTGACACTGAATTTTGGTTGTTTTTTACTTCCTATGTGAACTCTGTGTGATGATTCTCTGCCTACAATATATAAATGACCCTGTCCCTTACAAGGATACAAAAGTTGCCCACATAGTGATTTTATTTCGGGTGAGATGAGATTGCTCATCTCAGTGAGATTATGAGTGGAAGCACCTTGTGACCTGTAGTAAAGCATCCATTTGACCACAGTATTTAATTTTTTTGCAAGCCAATTTTATCTTGTTTTTTTTTTTTTTTCCTGAGGAAAACAGTAAAGAAAGGTGATATTCCTGATGAACTGTCAGTCTAGTTATGATAGTCTGGATTCAGGGGTCTCCACTGACCAACATTTCAAATGGTTTCAAATTATAGATTTAAAGGCACAGTTCACTCAGTTAATCCTGACTCTTCCAGTTACAAAATGAATTTAATAATTTTTAGATTAATCATACTACTTTGCTTTTAACAGATATTTCCGATGACCTTTTGGTTAACTAAAGCTGCATGTAAGTACAGCAAGCTAAATCCTTGTCGTTCAGGGCAGTCTAATCCCACCAGATGTTGATCATAAGAGATGCCTAACAAATGAGAGCTGGTCAGACCAGATGGATTACACAGTCAGATATTTTACTAAGATTTCCTGTTGTCCAGAATATACGGTTCACTACAAAATGTTATACCGTAGGAGTTGCAGTACAGATATATAAATGTATGTGTACAAAACAAATGCTTGAATGATAAGAAAAAATTTCCTCATTACATGGACAAAATGTAAATTGTGAGTAACTGCATAGGACAGATGACAATTTTTGGGATTAGTAAAGATAGAGGTCTCACCTCTACACGATGCATTACAAGCAAACATAATTATCCCTATTTCCATTCCAATGGAACACATGACTCACATTTACAGGCTTAGAAGCATTAAGTGAAAACTTACAAACAAGAAATACAAACTGTAGAGATACACTTTCATTGATGTACATATCATTTGGGACTACAAAAATTAAACAGATGGTAGAACCTTGTTTGAAGCAGAGAGACAATGCAAAAATAAAAGATGAAGCAAAATTCACCAAGAGGAAACAGTAAAATACTATTTTGGCTAATAGGAAAGATTTTCATTTAAAGGAAAAGTAAAAAGCTAAATATGTTTTATTGTGTAAAGGAGAAATGAAAGCAGAACTGCATAGGGTTTCCTTTTCTGTTCAAAAGAAATCAGAAATTTTTTTTCAAGTACCATGTTTATGGTTTTCATTGTGACAGGAAGGGAAGAAGGAACCCCAGAATACTGGATTTTTATTTGGGTAAACTGCCATAGTACAGGTTTTCCCAAAACATATTACTTTTTTCATCGAAGTAGGATGTTAGTAGCTGTGTCTAACTTGAAAACAAATGCAATCAATATTAGCATTGCCTACAAGAAGCACCCACGTGTCTCAGACTGAATCTTTCAGACTAGAGTAATAATAACACTGCTAATGATGCTTTTGTTGTATTTTGTACTATAACTACATACTCCAGTTAAAATGCTAATTATCCTCCTTTCTGCCTGGAATGGCACTAGGGTAAATATGGTTTCACATAAAACCTACATATGTTTGACTATCACACAGATCATATCGATTTAAAAATAAATCTCTATGAAGTCACCTACAAAATGCTCTCAATTCCTCCCAAATTCTCTCAAAGAAGAAAGAAATTTCCTTCCTCTACCTTTCTTGTGTTTTTTGATCACAGAAGTTAAACATAATCAGGAACTATGATGTGAAACCTACCATTTGTGCATAAAAAGAATTGATAGGCATGTAGGGTTCTTGTGGTAGGGGGGAAATTAATTAGGGGGCTTTAGGGTGACCTACAGACAGTCCAAGTTAGAAGGTGATTTCTCTCCAATGGATAAAAAAAAATCAATTAGTCTTATTAAGAGGTGGATCAGTTGCTATGAGGTATTTGAAGAAATCAGCATATCACAGTGAAATAAAAATGTAGCTAGGAAAAAACCCCAGGGATCTGCACTATAACAAAGTATGGAAAGGTTAATCTACAGGCATGTTAAGAACATGCACATCATGTTCAGCAGGACTTTGAGCAGTCTGACAAACTCTCTTCACTAAGACTGGACACTAAGACAAGTTAAAACACAACTGAGTAGTACAGCAGAGAGAGGAAAGGAATGATACATTCCTTACAGGAAAAAAGTACATAATGCATTGCCAAGCCAGAAAGGATCTCTAAGATAGTAGGCAAGGATTGAAAGTAATGATACGGTCTATAAGAAATAACATCTGTTCACATGACGAGTTAAGGAGCACCTGTGAACAAAACTGAAAAAGAAAATAAACCAAAAATATATTATAATGCCTTTACTGTGAGATACCATCTACAAAACTGAGGATAATGTGATTTCTGATGGCTTCCAGGGATATAGGACAACCATCCTTCTACAAGTTTATCAGATGTGACTCGAAGAGAAAGCAGAACAAAATTAAAGGGTCTGGATGCTGTAATATTATACAACAGTAGTTTTCATGTCAGGTATTATGAAAGTAAATAGGGGCCATACTGAGAATAGATTATTTAATAATTCATAAACCAATGCCAGAAGTGCAAGTAATTAAGTGAGAATTTAGAAATGTTTGTTTGTTACAGCAAGGGAATGCAATAGGACTACTGAAGTTTGTGCAAGCATTCAAGTAACTGGGAGTGCTGAAATACTCAGTATTTTATCTTGGAGGGAATGTGGAGGCAGACAGTAAAGGCACTCTATATTATTATGTGTGAAGTGCAATCAGAACATCAAATGAAGAATACAGAGTACACCTGCGTCTTTTTCTGGGAAATTAAATTTCACAGGATTTAAATATGAGTTTAGAGATAAAAATATTTAAAGATTTGTTTTAAAAAGTAAAATAAATTTAAACCCCCTAGAATACATAGTAAGGCTGCTTTAAATTGGTGAATTTAGTCTAGCCCAGGAAATAAGAACAGAACAAGATGGAAATTCTCATGGTACCACAGAAATAAAGAATAAATCAAAGCTTAGAAAAAGATAATTAATTTCTTTTGAAGGGCACACTGCACCACCACTCTCAAACCCATTCTGTAATAATCCACATGTAGCAGAGACTGTTCGACTACTGAAGCAAAAATTAAGGACTTAAGATCTGCCTATATTATTAGAGGTGGACAATGTATAGTAGTTAATAATTCTTTCATACATACACATTTCAAACACATTTATTACACTCAGGAAGAGTCCATTTACTAAAAAAATTCTGAATGAAATCCATTGAGAGGGATAATTAAACAAACATGAATGATAATTAAATATTGCTTAAGAAAATGTTATCAGTGCTAAGAGCTTTGATTTATAATTACATAAGGAAGCACCTTCATGTAAAATCCTCCTTGATTAGCCAGAATGAAAGCAACGTACCATTTATACATTTGAAGTCTCTTAATCCATGATGGATAAAATATTTTTTTATTCCAACACTACCTAGGAACGGTGTTACATGTATATTGCCAAAGTTAAGATAAATGAGCATTTCTAATGAATGAGTCATCTCATCAATAAATAGGTGTCTAAAACAGGTGAGATGAATTGCACCCTGGAAGAACCTCTCTCCTTTCTCCATTAACTATAAATGGAGTTAGATGACTCTACAGACAGCTGAACTCCAGCTGAATTCCAGGTCTCAAAGTCTAACCCTGTCTCAAAAGAGTGTTCCAGTAGCTCTGCCATCTACTGAAACTTAGGAGCCCCAGAGATCTCTTACTTTAATGAAAGGTTCTCAGGGCAAGGTCAGAGGAGTGAGCTGCCTTCCTGCATCACTTCTCAGTCTGTCCACCCAATGGCTGAGGGAGAACACTCAGGGTCTTATTCCACTTCTTGGCTGGTAGAGAAGGTTTGTGCAAACCATGGGCTTGCAAAAAAACTCTGAAGCCCTTATGTATTGGGATTTTTTTTCTTTCAGAAAACCTGGACCAAGTTTGAAGTTTTGTCATGCACTCAGTCACTGTACCAAAGCTCACTGATGGTTTAATTGCAGCAGACTCAGGGGCCTATGCCAACATTTATGAAAACCTCTGCATCCAGGAGTAAGTCTTGTTATCAACTGAAAACTATGAATACCAAGCCTCAGTGGAAAACTAAAAAAGGAAGAAACATTTACCTAATATAAAGATTGGATGACATTTTGATGAGAGGGAGATTATAGAACCTGTGAGGATAGAGATCACAAGGAATTATTACATTATTTCAGAAGTCCTCCAAAATAGCAATCCATACTCCTCAGACTTCCTAAATGGGGAAAGGTCAGCAACATCAAGCTCAGATTTAATTCTGTTCTATGTCTGAACAATGGGAATACTTGCCCTCCTGGCAACACAGAGTAATTAGGGCTTTAGGCTTTTTAGGAGTACAGGGATAGGTTTGCTTAAAATTTGAGAACAGTTTAATAAGGCTTTTCATTAACTTATTTTCCACTGCTCCAAACATCTTTGTTTAGATCAACTTTGTAGAAAAACCCTGCAGCTTAAACATCATGTGTCTCTATTTCTTCCTTCAGATGAAAAGCAGAAAGCAGACACCATTTCAGTGATCCAAGGTCATGGCATTACAATGATAATGTAATTATAAATATACAAGAAAATTTCACCATATGATCTATGTTGCAGGGCCATGTTGCTTCTTTCTGGAAAAATACATGAGAAGTTACCTTCTATCTTTTCTGACTCAGAGAGGTTCTGCTACATTAGATACTAAAACTAAATTGGATACTAACTGGAATGATATTACTGAGCAGAGACAAGCAATAAGGAGATTTTAAAAATAAATATTCCTCTTTCTCTCCACTGTGTATCATTTACATTCAAAGAACTTCTTTCACTTGCACATGTATATTAAATTGAGCCATCCTTTTCTGTTTTCTTAAAACTGAAATTTTGTAGCATGTTGTACTAAGAACTGTAACTTTAATAATTTAAAAACCAAAGTCAGAAGAAGATAAACTGAAGATACATGACCCTAAAGTACTAATGCATTTCTTAGTTTTATGTATTGAAACTTCATACCACTGTTTTATTTTCAAAAATAACTTTTTAGAGTCTTTGAAATGGAAACAATTGCTCACTTATTCATTTTTTACTGTCTTAGATGGTCAATAATATCATTCCTGTGATATCATTCCTGTGATCACTGGGATTATTATCTGAGGACACAATGGGTTTACAAACCCAAATGGCCACCTTCTGCATGTGCAAGTTCTGCTGATCTGATTGTTCTGTCAAAATGCTTCAGCATCGGCTTTCTGTGAAGACACCATATTGGCTTTATTAATAATTTATATTTATTTTTAATGCAGAATACCAAAATAGTTTCGCAAATATTTGTGAAGCAAAATTTAAAAAAAATTTTTTAGCATTCTTTCTGTCTGTGGGATGCAGAAAGTCATCAGCCACACAGATCCAAAGAAGGATTGTGAATCTGGCTATAATAGCTGGCATCAAGAGTCTGCACTCACCCACCTGTACAGGAGAAACTGAGGAGTTATGAAACCTTGAACAACTAAGACACTGTCAGTGTTACAGGAAAATCTCTTTTCTCCCTGTTTTCAAGCGCACAAGCCACAAGAAGTCTGAAATTCACAATCTTAGTTGTGGCAGTCTTCACAACGGGGGCAACATCCTTCCCTTTGGATCTCCTTGAAGAAATCCATATTTCAAAAAAAATAGACACACTATCTCACAGGCTAGCTGAAAGGCTACATAACTTAGGGGGAAAAGATCATCCCCAAATATCAATCATGGTTTTATTTACAGTAAGGAATTCTGTAAATTCCATCTGTAAATCCCAAATGATGTCCATATCTGTTAACTTAGCTGTTACTACATTCAGATTTACATATCTTACATGACTTTGTAAAGTGAGCTAAACATTCTAATAAGAATACCTGAGAAATTCAATTTTATTGTCATTTGATGCTGCAAGAAGGATCAATTGGCCAAAGACAATTAATATTTTTCTGTTTGGGAAATTTATTATTCAGTGCAGTAAATCTCTCACAAAGTGGTTACGTGCTACACCTGTAGGAGGAAGCACCAGTCTTGCAGGAGCTGTATGGTGGCTGTGGTCTTAATTGTTGTAGGAAACCCTGCTTGAGTTTGCGTATCAGTAAATGCTTCCTGAAGAAACGTCTTGATTTTACTGTTCTGTTTCCAAACAAAAGCAAAACCAAAAAAAAAAAAAAAAAAAAAGGTGATCCTGGAAAATGTCCAGGATGCATATAAAGTGGCTCACATTCAAAATTAATGGTATCTAAAATTTAGTTGCATTTAGATTACCCACGATCTCAGGAACAAAGGATAAACCTAAAAGTAAAGCTTGAAAATTCAAAACTAATAAAAGACAAGGCATACAATTTCAACTACTTAAATGGATTTTGAAAAGGTGCCCTGCATTTGACACAATAGCCAACTGTGATTTCTAGGAGGCACACAAAGTTGACCCTGTCTCTCATATGCAGCACCAAGCTGAAGTTCAAGGCTGCTTCTGGGAGTGTGACAGAATGTTGCCAAAAGTCTGCAACGGAAAAAATAATGGATGTTTAAATGACACTCTCTGGCAAAAGGGGAGCTACAGTAGTTCATATCATCTAGGGAGAAGAAAGTTACAGACTAAACTATTTCTCCTTCTAATCCCTCTGCCTCTCACCTCTTTCCCCTAAAAACTGATAATGGCACTATCATCTATTACATCAGTGATTTTCCCAAATTCATCATAAGAGACATGACTGTCCTCTGCTAAAGTCTTTGGAGAGCAACCACCTCTGTTAAAAAAAACCAAACAATTTAAAAATTGATAGACTCCATGATCACATTCTTCTTTGGAAAGCACAAATTTAAATAAGCGAGGTAGTCAATAACTCAGTTAACCCATTCCAGTTCATGTAATCAATTCACATGTGCTAAGTGAATTAAATTCACGTTTTAATCAAAGTTAAATTTAGATAAAACAATAAAAAGTACTGTTGCTATTAGAGCATTTTCATCCTATTTTCTAGGACTACTAGACAATTACACTTTATTTTGGAATTTGGGGATTATCCCTTGGTTCTCCAAGATTAAAGAAAATACAGTAGTTATATTAATATCTTTTTAAATATTGAAGAAAACCTTGCAGCAACATTTCCTGCAATGGCCTATGACTGTTATTTCACACTTTATTTACTTCAGAATCCTCAGAAGGACACCATATGGTGGTGATAATTTACTGTACTTGAGTGTCTCAGTTTGATTCACATACTTCCTCCACTGAGATTTCAATTGTTGGCTGAAGCTGTACTGCAGTTACCTGTAAAAAGTCTTCCTAGAAAAGAGATTTTCCCCTGGCTCTTGTACATATCTTTTTGAAGCCCTTAATGCCTTTGTTAATTGCTCTTTCTCTTCTTTGACAGACTTTTATGTTCTGAGATTTCTTCCTTGTAGTCTCTTTTCCTGAAACTTCTTAAATCAAAATAATTTCTTGTATGTCTCATATCAAGTCCATTTCTAAATAAGTTCTGCACATTATTTTCTATTATTCCCGATGGGATTCTGAATAGGTCTTGTGCTGCATCTTGGCAGATTGTCTTAAGTAGCCTTTTGGGGTTTGCACTCATTCTTACAGCAGTGTAGGAAAAACAAAACCAAAAACAAAACCAACATGGTGGCATCTTTTAATTTAATTGGTTTCACATTCTCTTTTCCTGCCGAATCCTCCAGAATCACATTAATACAAGCTGTTTGGTTTAAGAAAGTAAAGCCAATTTTACCCATGACTGGAAAATCATACAAAAATGTAAGCAGTCTATCAGCAGTGTCTGAGGGAAAGTCTTTAATTCAGTATGGAAACCAGAAGACAAAATCTTTGAGGTAAGAATTCCAGGTGAGCAGTACTTGAAGTGCCTTATGCTGCACTAAATTCCATTCCTAAATTAAGGAACCAGTTTCAATCTGTGTCTTTGGGCCAGTTGTTGGCAGCTTCAAGTGGTAAAAATTATGTCTGTTTGTATGGACTGGTGGTCCTCTCCTTGACTGTATGTTCTAATTCTTTTTACTGTTGCTGCCCTTTTCTTTTTAACCTTATGGATTGTGTCTGGAATTCAGAGAACAGCTGGAATCAGACTTCTGTATCCCTGCAAGACCTAGCAACAATCTGGTATGAAAAAAGTTTGGTACCTTCATAAGCACATACAATGCTTTGTTTTATTCCTCTTAGGAAGGAGAGTATACATGTAACATCATTACATGTTACACATTTGACTTCAGTGGAATTGAAAAATCTCCCTCAAAATTACTTCTATCTATTTATGAGTTTTAAATAAATTCCATGTCATTTGTTATGTGTTTTGAATTGGTCTGAAGGATAATGCCCATTTAGCATTAAAACTCCTAACCAAACTGTAACATGAATTGCTTGTAAAATTAATCTTCTTCCTTTAAACAAGAAAGAGACTTAGAAACACAGGGAGGAGTCCCCTAGTCCATACAGGCAAATTCTGTTCTGGCAAGAAGAAACTGTACTAGACTGAGAGTAAGGAGAAAGACATTAATTTTGTTTAAATTATGTTCTCTTCCTTTACATAACATTTCTGCTAAAGCTCTGCAGACATGTTTGAATTTACATTTGTGGATCCTGAAATCTGAATAATTCTTTAAATTTCCACCTATTTATTTATTTCAATGCCAGAAAAATTTGGTGAGTATTATCTAGGAGTGCAGGTGTTATTTAGGAAATTGACCATTCATTACTGATTTGTGTGAATAAATGTTTAAGCAATCCATCAACATGGAACCATATTTTCCTCCACATTACATGAACACATCAAAGTAAGGGAAGTATCAGCTACTACTGATATTTGGGTCTAAAAACACATACTAGAGAAAGAAGGACAGGAATCCTCCCTCTTTCTCTCCCTGCCCTGATTCCTTATTTTTACCAAATGATGTGATACTCTTAAGTATGGTCCTAAAGGAGAGGAGAAATGGAGGAAGCAGGAATATGTTATAACGTGGTGTGCCTCTTAGTTTTCAATCATTTCTCCAAACTGCCATGTAGTAGATTCTAATAGATTAAGTTTCAGCTTTATAAGGTCTTTTTTATATAAGGTTAACCACATCAGTAGCACCCTGCAGGACTTCAGCTCAGCTCCTGCTTCTTTGCTGCAAGAGCTTGCCAATGACTGACAGAGCAAAGGAATTTCACACATGATCCTAGCTCTGCAACCCTCCAGAACACACTTTCTTGTATCAGCTGCTCCATTAGTGGTCACACTTACACGGTTTTTCCATAAAACATGACTCTTATTACTGCTGAGAATGTACCTTCTGCAGTACATATTCCCTTCAATGGCTCACAAGAAAGTACTTCTTTATCTGTTCCATTATTGAAATAGAACCCAACAAATACCTGAGACACATTAGAAATATCTGTACTTTCAGATGCTCCCAACATCCTACATTGCATGATTTTTTTTTTTTAATATCTGGTTCTTCAACTCTTCAGCAACTCTTCTGTGCATCTTACAACAGTATTTGCTGACAAATGGACTTTGTCACCCTATTGTTTTCCATACATCATTTCAACCATTTTCACTGGAGCAATAAGAACAAGTGTTGCCTCAATAATGTGGGCATTTTTGTATTTTCCTATTAAGTAAGAAAATTCAGAATTTTCTTTTAAACATTTATCATTATGTTTAGCTATGTAAAGTACTGGACAGACTATCACATGACTTTACACATCACTTGAAGCTTGTTTTCATGTTCTAGATGCTTAAATTTTAAATGTCTTTCTAATCTCAATGGCTTCATTTATTGTCAGTAGCAAACATCTCAAGGCACAATACATCTTTAGAGCAAGGTTTACTGTTAGCTAAAGTAGCTATAAATCTGTATTTCAAACAGCCTTGATAACTTTTTTTTTTTATGCTTCACTTCTTGTCAGACCTGCTTGGCTTATCATAGTTGTTATCCATAACATGACTGATGAAGAGCTCATACTACCAGGAGGAGAAATGTCAGCTCTGTAATTTTCTTCCTGTTCACTTCTACTGGCATTATCAGTATTATCTTCTATCTGCAGTTGCTCTGCAGGAATCTTTTTAAGCCCCTTGTCCATTTGGTAGTTCAGTGAAAACTAGATAATATAATCCATAAATCCACTTAACTGGACACATGTAAACAGTACTACATGGAATAAGCTGAAAGTGAATGAATGAGTGAGGATGCCACTCTCAACTCCCCAGTGTTGGGAAGTAGCCCTTTTCCCCCAGGACACTTCAGGAACCCTGTGACCCTGTGACTATCTGACACATGGATTGGCTAAATGAACCAGTGTCAATCTGTATACTAAATATAAGTAAAGCTTAATTTCTTCCTTATTTTTTAAGATTAAAATAAATACAAATGGAAATGTGACAATTTTCTTCCTGAACCCCTGCAGACCATCTTGTACAACCTGGTGAGCAGACACCCCTACCTGGAGACCATAACCCTTCTCACTCTTTAGCTGGGCACAGTTCAGAGTTTGCCAGCCTGTATCTGGATTGTAGCATGGATTTGAAGGAAATTCCTGGCTACCTGCAAAAAGATGTACACTTCGAGATATATGGCTAGCAAAAAAAAGACCTATACTTAAAGTGCCTACGGTACTACTACAGTAACTACACTCTTCTCCCAAAACTGAAGATAATAAATTCTATCCAGTTTTTTCCACTAAAATGAGTGCCAAGATAGAGCTCAAACTTTAGAGGAAAACCGTAAGATTGATTTGCAGTTTGGAAATAGACTGTACAGTGAGACTAAATGAGCTCTAAGATGGATTAAGACAGAACTGGATCTTGATGATAGTCTGTACATGATAAATTACCTACTTAAGATGATTTTCTAACTCCAATCTCTAATCTAGCAGACAAAAATACATAAAATATAGTGACTGGAAGTTAAAGATTAAATAAGACACATTTTTTAATGTGTATCACTAACCACTAAGACAATGACAAGGACAGTAGTGAATTTCCCAGCCTTCTGGTGTTCTTGAGCGTGAATACATGTGAAACAACAGAATTATACACTTATTAATTAGATTCTGTAGCATTTTCCCTTAGCAAACCCAGAAAAATCTACATTTTGACAAGATAAAAACAAACTTTTCTATTTTTAACTTTTCACTGTATCTGGTCTAACTCTCACCCTTCATTTATTTGTATTTTATTTGTACTAAATGTCCACATTTTTGCAATTATAATAAATTCCTGTAGATAATAAAAATGGCAAATTCTTTGATATCAGCAGAAAGTAGTTCTTTTTAGCTGTTTATGATCTACTGATTAAAAAAACTGATGACTTCCATTCTCTGGCAGCAACCTCAGCAAAAAGGAGTAACATGATGTACTGGGTCTGGCTGGAAAGAAGTTATCAACTCAGCTTTGCTCACAGCAGCCTGTGCATTGCTGTGCTCTGCACTGTTGGATAAAACAGCACCGACAACCCACCAGGGTTTTGGCTTTTGCTAAACCATGCTGGCACAGCGTTAAGGATTTCTCTCTGCCTCCTGTCCCCCAAAACCAGTAAACTTGGAGTGGGTAAGATGTTGGGAGGAGACCCACCAGGACAGCTGACCCAAACTGAATAAAAGGATATTCCCTTCCAGATGATGTCACAGTCAGCAACAGAACCTCAGGGGAAGATTGTTATATTATATCACATAACACTGTATTAAGATCTGGAACCTAACAAGCTTTTTAAGGAAAAATAAAACTATTTTAGTACCAAAAGGAAATGTATCAGTTGGAATTCCTGCAAAATAGAAGGCACAATGCTTTATTCAAAAGGAAAGCATAAAACCATGTGATGGACACTGACAGAATCTTAGTCTTAATAAACAAAATCTTTTTTGAAAGTTCTTTCTGTCTTGGAAAAAGAAAGAGTTTGAAAGTTCTTTTTGTCTTTGGTGCAGACATATTCTTAAGATCTGGAATCTCAGATCCTATAGAGTTCAGCATTTGCTTATCAAGTAATTCTATTTACCTTTCTTTTTTCATTGATAAAAGTTTGCAGCTAAGCCTAGCTACAGCTGAGATTGCTTTTCTTTCGTTGCATCGCTGACCGAAATTCAAACATATGTACTGTGTACATCTGAAAAGACATGCATTATTTTTCCCTCCCTGTCCTTCATTCTTATGTTAAGTTTTAAGCAAAGTCTTTCAATCTAATAATTGAAAACTAATGTTTTCAGTTCTTGCCTACACTTTTATTTTAAATTGGCATGGAATTTCCAGATTCAAAGGATCTGGAAGCCTTGCTTAAGGCTGTTTTTTAGTAAATGCAATCACTTACTTCATCAAGAATTACCACAGACTGCTTAATATTCATTCAGCAGAAGTGATGTTTCCATAAGAGAAATAAAAATTAATCAATTTATTTTCAATTAACCATTTTTTTCTTATGCAAATATGTTAAGCCTGTATTCAAACCTTACTATGTTCCATATTTCAGGCTGCCTGATTACTTTCACTAAACTCTGATCAATAGCTGTCACAACATAGCAGTGTTCTATATTTTTCAGTAAGGGACTACAGACATTTGAGGTGGGTGTCCCTTCACCCTGCTTTATTGCTCCTGCAGTCCCTCTTGTTCCCATCACCCTGCACCCCGTGCTCTTGACCCCTCAACCCATCATCTCACTCAGCTACAGATCATCATCTCCCTCTCCTGCGGTTAACACTACACAAAATGAATCCTAAACACAGAGCAATTCCTGTAAGCAAAGGGAGCATTCTGGCCCTGAGGCATCAGTTATGCAGGCATGTCCTCAGTCATCTGAAAAATTGAAACTTTACATGGGTCACACTCTGTTAGTACAGTAAATATTTAAGAGGACCAATTCTGAATCTAGTAGTCTGATTTATCAAGACCATTTACATTTTTTTGAGTCAAAAATTTTCCTAAGGGTGTTGGTCAACAAAATACCGGAATCTTGACGGAGGAAGAAAATTTCAATCGGAGGTAAATTTAAGAAAATACTTTATATGGAAAAAAACAAAACAAGTTATGCAAAGCATTTTAAGGACACAAACTTTTAAGCTTAACAAGGCAGTCAAGGTAGGGGGATTTCATTAGTTTTGTATTTGTAGAGCTGCACAAATGATAAGTAACTTTAACAGAAGTGAAAAGTACAAAACTTCCAGTTTGTTGGGAACTTGTTTTTTGTCTTTGCATTCATCCTAGCGTGTCCAGTATTCATACAAACAAAAGCATCTATGAAACCATTGGTGATAATATTCACCACAGAAAATTTCATACCATGGTTTTCATTTCACCAAGCTACACAAACAGAGCAAAGCTGGTCTGAGGGAAAACCTCAAGACCGATTGCAGAAGACTGACAAGGGTAACACAGAGCACTTGTCTGTTCCACCAGTGCAAGAGCAAACACTTTTGCAATCATTAGACCTGACAGAGGCAAAGCATGAGATTTTTACTAGGCTGTAGGCAAATTGGTTTCTAGTGCATCAGAACATCATACAGCCTGAAATTAAACAAAAAAAGCTAAAGCTAAAATGAAGAAAATTACTGGAAAACAAAATAAGAGCTAAAGGGTACAGTGCAGTGTATACAGTGCATACCATAATCAAAAAGTAATTCTTATATTTCCCTTCTCCTCTTCAGCAGGAAATATAATTTCAATGTGATGCCAACAGCCCTGCAATCTCTGGTACTATGAGGAATAAAACTTTTCAGTACAGACAAACATAGCAGAGCTGGGAACGTCAGAAGCAACACACTGCATGAGCATGGCAGTTGGCAATTTGGATCCATTCTAGCCTGAGTCTCTGAACTCCTATGAATTCTTACATAATTAGCAGGACTGGATAGAAAACCACATAGTAAACATCAAAATTTATATAATTTGTTGCATTTTGAAGTAGATTCCACCCTCTTATACTTTCCAGCTAGTGATTTTAGTGCTGACCTAAACTCAAGTTTTACAGTCTTATAGAAAATGTCTTGAAAAGACACATGGACAATTCTTGATGGAGCTGGGCAGTGACAAAAATGACTTGAAGGAAATGAAAGGCTACACTTTTCATTGATAAAGATGATGCAGCTGGATTCTGCACTCATTCAGTATAAAATTAGTATCTCATCTACAAAATCACTTTAGACAGATGAAGGGTACAGTAGAGCACACCTCTACTACATGCAACCTCAAGAGGCAGAAGGATCACAGAAGGGAAGTTTTCAAGCTGGAGACATGACAAGATTCAGAAGAGTTCAGCACAAAGTAAGGGGGGAAAGTGAGCCAAGTAAGGTCTATGGAAAACATTCCTGCTTCCTTCTTAGTGACTGCAAACAAGCACTCTGTTGTGTCCATGCTTGAAGGCAAGAGGAACTACGGGGGTGTACGGATCTACATTGAATAGGACCTTTTATGGATGGATTCCTGCTCCTGTAGGAAGCCATGGTTTCAGAAATCACCATGCAAAGCACCACTCCTGATAACTGCAAAGCCAGAGCCTCTTGTTTCCCACATGTACACTTTGACTGATTCATTTTTCAAAACAGTACTGTTAATTTACTTCCTAGGAAAAGTAACTGCATCCTGGGTATGCAATTGAGATGGCTTAACAGATTACCCTAGTCCTTGACACCTGTTTGTCCTGTCTGGAAAGTTGCACTTGATCACAGAACATTCTTAAAGAAGCTTTGGTGTGCCTGTTAGGACCTGCTAATGCCATATATTGTCTTGTCTGTC
Organism: Dicaeum eximium; assembly: GCA_013396995.1. Taxonomy (NCBI): domain Eukaryota; kingdom Metazoa; phylum Chordata; class Aves; order Passeriformes; family Dicaeidae; genus Dicaeum; species Dicaeum eximium. The sequence continues at coordinate 1,981,551 of VWZP01008963.1, read as the reverse complement.
ATGGTGAAGTTTGCATTTCCCTTAGCAGCCCCAATATAGACTGAGGATCTATGACATGTGAGAACAAATCTCTATTATGTCTCTGCATGGCAAACAAAGGCACAGCAAAGGCACTCCTGCTCATGCTGCATTACTAACTGTGCATATCTAAGAAATTACTAGAACAGTCTCTGCAGAAGGAAGACCAACATCTGCTCATTTCTTATCACCCAAAGAGTGCCAGCTCAATGTCCATATACAGGCTGAATTTCAAAAAAAGTTTTGTAAGCGACATGCTCTCTACAACACTGTCTAATTCTGTTCTGTACTCCTCCTCCCTTTAGTAGATATGTAATTTGCAGAATGAAGTACAGGAATTCACCACCCACCTTCCTCCCTCAGAGCAGTGCAGAGCATTTCTTGTTATGCATCTGTTTAAGAGTACCTGGACATATTCCTTGTTTTACACCTACACTCTATGCTTCTGGAATGGGTTATGCTCCCATTTATCCAAGTAACAAAAGTAATCGGAGTTACTGCCAAAAAAGTTAGTAGATGTCTGCCACTTTGATGACTAGGTCCCCATCCAGGCAGTGGGCTGATGTGAGTTTGAACTCATTTCAGAGGATTCAAAGAGAAAGGAACAGAAAAGAGAATTTCCACTTCCTTGGCATGTTCTTGAATGAGAAACTAAAGCAAAAATATCATCTGCAGAAACAGTTTTCTGAGAGAAAGCACTGACCTCCATAAGGCCTTTAAAGTACAGACAGCAGCACTCTGTAGTCCAGGAATTTATTTGGGGATGCGAATTGTGCATGTATGGAAGTACATCCCTATAGCTCCAGAGGAAGGCTTTAAGTTCCTAGAAGAATGGCAGCATTTATAACACATGGAAATCTCAGTGCTGACTCTCGGTTACCTTTACTAGTTCATTGGTCTGTGTGTTGTCATCTTTGCCGCTGATTTTGGGAATGCACCAAACATTATTTATCCACTACCCCATCAATTGTGTCAGGAGAAAGAACAACTGAACTCCACAGGTTTTGAAGCCTATTACTTTTTACAGACCTAGCTTTATGAACCTCTTGAAAGCTCCTTCACAGCAATTGCCAAGAGCTCTGGAGAAGAAGCTAAGACAGTCACTGCATCAGTTTTAGTGAATTTAACTCCTATTTAACATGCATATAATTTAGCTTTTGACATTTACAGAAAGGTTTGATCTCAAGTTCTTTCTGACAGTATTGATTGCAGTCAAAGTTTAGAAATGTGTATACTGGAAGTCCTCATGCATTCATTCAGCCAGGTAATACTAATACAGTGCACAAGTAGCTGTCTGATCTAGACCAAAACAGAGGCTTTTGGCAAAAATTAAAACACTTTCAAGTGTATCTTCAGTATCATAACAGTACCACTATTATCACAAAATTTTCAATAATCAGTTTGATTAATTCTGTTTTTTCTAACAAAAAGAAAATATATATATTTCTTAAGTAAGTTCTCTGTAAGGTGATGGAACACTGATTAGGCAAGTCAAAAATTTTCAATTGCAGATGGAACTTACAATTGTGATTGATTGGATCTAAGAAAGAACAAGGAAAGGAGGTTCTTGTTAAGAATGGGGTGTGTTGAAAATCCACAAGAATTATCACTGAAAGAGACTGCCTGGTACAACCAAAGAGATGGTACATGGATTTAAAATATCCACACGTGGGAAGTCTCTTCATATGCTGTAGGCTGAACATTTTACAGAACTAAAATTTAAATCTGCAATAAAATATTTAAGGCTACAGCTGTAATGATCCAAAGGAAGAGAGTTAAAAAGAGAGTATTTGAAACTATCCCCAATGTCTTATGGTTCTGCATCAGCTGGAATCTGTTTAATTAAAATCCTGGAGTATCTGGAAAGCTTACCACATGTAAAGCCTACCACACTTCATTTTCTGATTCCTGTTAACAAGATCATACAGAACAACCCTTGTGATGATCTGTTTCTTTTTTGTAATGGGAATTTCTTTATTCCCTGTGTCATCTACAAATTTCACAAGTTTGTAAGTTGTTCTCCCTAAAGTAATGAATTAATACAATTTTAAAAATCGGTCCCAGGGCTATTCCTTTAAAAAGAAAAAGTCACTGTCAACTTCTTTGTCCTAAAAATACTGCTGTTTGCTGCAGCTTTCCCTCTGGCTGTGCTTCTGAACTGACTTAGAACTCCCTGCACTCATCCAATCTTCCCTATTCTGCCCAGGTCCTGCAGGGCACTGTACCAACCAAAATAAAATTCAGCCAAGCATTAAAATCCACTCTAAGAGTTCTAAGAAATCAATTAGCTTACTGTCTCTCACATAATTTTCCTCTAATAAAACTATGTTGTGATTTATTTTTCCTGCCCTCCACTCTCTTTTTACTGTCTCCATGCAGACTTTGCTTTTCATGTGTCCCAAACAGACACAGCAGTCTGTGCAGCAGTCGATGGTCTTTGCTTTGTGATTCTCTGGGCACAAGTCCAGGATAATGAGAAAACTCAGGAATCCTCTGAGAAACTTGAAGGTGCCTGCTACTGCCAGGCAAGGATGAGATAAGGAGAGCCATGCCAGCATGGCCCCAAAATGCTGTAGCAAATTCTAATGAACATGACCAGGTGCCCTTGACCCAAGGTTCTTAGAGCCCTCTTGCAGCCACCTTCTAGTTACAGAGGGCCAAGAATTCTTTCAGCTGGTGCTCAGGAGAGGCCTCTGTAAGAGCCAAGCCCAGAACACAGCTACTAGGGACAGACAAGCACAGAAGCTTGTGCAGAAGAGCACAAAAAGGAACAACTGAGAGGTGGAAGAGAGAAAGAGGCACACAACTGTGTTCAAATCAGCATAAACACAAGTGTGGTATTGACACATAGGTTGCACAACAGAAAGAAAGATGATAGACAGACAGACAGACACACAGACTTCTTGGACACATTACAGTTTCAGTATCCCTGGACCCCAAGCTGCAGGGGAGATTCAGGCTGTCCATGCCAAGTCAGTGATCTCTGGCACCAAGAGGAAAATTCCTGATTCACATAAAGGTTCATAAATATGACAGATTCAATACCCTCCCAGTAGAGTAGTGAACCCTGAAGATGACTGAAATGTGCTTTCAAGCAAAGTATCTGGGTCCCCTAAACCTAACCTTAAATCATGCAAGACCACCAGGAAGAAGTAACAAGCTCCTTGCTGTGGAGATCAGAGGAACTCATCTGTGGACCTGACTATGATCTAGGGAGGGGTGCAGCTTTCTGGATAACAGAAATCCAGATTAATATTTAGAAGGTGCTGAAGCTTTTTTTTGACACTTACTATCACTCCCTGCAGTTCTTCCATGTGGGCACCAATAATGCTCCTGAAGAGTATCAAAAGTGACTTCAAGCTCTACTGGCAGTAGCCAGGGGCACAGGGGCCCACGTGGTGTGTTCCTTACTCCTGCTGGTGAGGGGAAAGGTTGTGGGGAGGAGGCAGCTGGTAATACATATCTGCAACTGGTTGTGGAGCTGGGTGTGGTGAGAGGGTTTTGATTTCTACAACTATGGAACCCTGTTTGTGGGTCTACATTTGCTTGGGAGATCCCTCCCACTGCGTGAGACAAAGTTATCTTTGCCAGGAGAACGGCTGACCTGGTAAAGAGGCATTTTAAGCTAAGAATGACAGAGAGAGAGTTACCAGAAGTGCTATGAGACAGTGAAGGGCAGAGAGGGTTGATAAGAAAAGGGCCTGGATTGACATGACCGAAAGGAATCACAAAATCAACAAAACAAAGCTCAAGCAGCCTAAGCAGTTACCTCCAAAATGTAAGCAAGGATGTGCCTACTAGGCACCACTATGGAGAAATCTTTCCATTGTTTTGGGAAACCAGCATGTGGGGCTGCCCTCTGCAGTGCCCATGCAGTATGGAGGATAAACATGGTGACTTAGGTGTCAGTGAGCTGCTGTGGGGCTACCATTTTATGGGGCTCACAGATAAGGTGGGATGGATGGTGTAATTTGAGAGATGCAATGGGATACATGCTCCTTTGGAAGGAGAGGAGGAAAATGAGGAGGTGAGGTTGCCCTTTTTGAGGCAGAGCAGCTGGACTATATGGAGCTTTTCCTAGGGTTGGATAATGAGTCCATTGAGATCTTGTGGGCAAACAGTCAGTAAGTACACCAACGTAGGTGATACTCTATTGCATCAATAATCAAACAATCATGGTGACTGGGAGAAGTGCCTGAAGACTGGAGGAAAGGAAATGCCTGGGAACTACAGGCCAGTCAACCTCACATCAGTCCTTGAGAAGGTGATGGAGCATTGTCTACTCAGATTTCAGCAAGACTTCTGACATTGTCCTGTAAGATTCTCACAGTGGACAGTGAACTAAATTGAAAACTGGCCCAAATGGCTGTACCCAGTGGCATGAGGTCTAGGCAGAGCCCTGAAGGTAACAGTGTACCCCAGGGGTCAGTCCTGGCTCCAGTCCTTCCTGTTCAGCATCTTCATTAATGATGTGGATGATGGGGCAGAGGGCACCCTCAGCAAGGCTGCTGATGACCCGTGACTGGGGTGAGTGACTGACACACATCAGTGTCATACTGCCATGGGCTGACACGAGCCTCATGTTCAACAAGGGGAAGTGCAAAGTCCTGGGCTGGGGAAGAGCAACAACCTGCAGCAATATATGCTGGATCTGCCCAATGGAAAGCAGCTTGGTGGACATAGTCCTGGTAGACACCAGGCTGAAGATGAGCCAGCAATGGGCCCAAATAAAGCTAATAATATTCTGGGCTGCATGAAGGAATGTTGTCACAGCATGTCAGGGGAGGTGATCCTTCTCCTCTGCTTAGCACTGCTGAGCTCATACATGGAGTGGTAGGTTCAGTTCTTTCTGTGAAGATCTCAATGTATCAACTTGAATTCTAGGAAAGCATAATTATAAGACAGAATAGAGGAACTCATTCTTCTCTACAAGGTCAAGAAAGCTTGAATTAAATTGTTCCTAAGATTTTGCTATAGAAATCAACCAGGAATTTGGAATAAGGCAATATGAAAGAAGATCTCAGGCACATGACACTTTGAAAAAAAAGCGATCATTAGGAAGAGATCATTTTTAAGAGTTTTACAGTTAAACAATTACACTATAATGTCTCAGTTTTCCTACTCTCAATATCTTATCTTCATGCTTTTTCCCATATTTTCCTTTTACTGCCTTTCCTTTTGTTCTGTTCAAAGTTGAAGGTAGAGCACTCCTTCTAAGATGAAATTGCCATGTTTTATTCAGAGCTCCCAGATTATACATTTATGTTATTTGCTCTATTTGAGGCTTCCAAGATCATTCATGGACAAAAAGTAATGTTTTTCTTGCTGCCCTAAAACCTCTTGGCAACTGTGATGGAGACTGGAAAGCTCTGCTCCTCTTTTTGATCCTCAGAAGCCAAACCTAAGGAGTCAAAGAGCATAATCACACTTTGAAGTCTACGTAATATATACCTACAGTCATCAAAAACTGGTGTCTCAAGCTTGTTTTCTGGCTGAAATTTGAAAGGTCAACAGCTATCTGATTTATTTTCCCTAAGTCCTCTTAGCCACACAATAACTCTCTCATTGCCTCTGCTTATCCAGTGAATTCTTTTTGGAACTGACCACTAACTCAGATGGGTTTGCAGACTGCACAGTGACAAAACAAGGCTACAATAAATAAAATTCCAGATTAATAATACTTCTACCTTGCTTTCTCTACAGCAACAGACGTATACTATGTTGAGAAAACTTACTGTTATCTGCTTTTCTTGGAAACAATTTTATTTTTTCCAGTATTACATTTTCTGGGATGAGACTTGGAATTTAGAGACACTAAATTCTTTAAAGTTAGGTAAAATGGATCCTGATGGCTTGCTGATTTTTGTAGATGTTGTATTGTCAGTGTGCAAAATGCAACATAATCTAAAGAAATCCTTAATGTTCATCATGTCCCCCAGAAAAAAAAAGCTTTTTTGTCCACTTACAAGGTTTGTTTCTCTTAAGTTTTTGTCATCAACATATTTTGAGGTTATTGAACTCAAGGAAGACTGTGACAAAGTCACAGGAGAAATATTTTATCTTGATATTGTTAATCTATTTCATTATCATACTGCACACTTCTTGTTTCTTCTGCCTTTTTAAAATGCCACCTACACTTATAAAATTACATTACGAGTCCTCAATATTTCCATGAAGAAGCAGGGAAATCACATAAAGAGATGACTATTAAGAAGTAGGGAAAAAACAAAGATTCACTTGAGATGAACAGAATTTAAGTTATTTTAAAACAATCCCAGACAAGGTATTCAGTGGGAGGAAAATGTATATATATTTTTTAAATGTAGAAATATCATGAATATGCCATCAAATGCTAAGTTAAAATGAAGTTTCAATGAATTTCAACATGAGATGATTGCAAAAAGAAGTGATAGAAGCCATTCCATATCACAAAATAAGGAAGCCCTCTTAGTGTACCATTGCAATCAAGTGCCAACTTCCAGTTTGAAACGTATTAGAAATAAAAAGGTGTATAAATAAAATGAAAAATATGCAAGAAATGATAGAAAAATACTGAAGCAAGGTAAATAAGAATTACTCATAAGCAAATAAAACATTATCTGAAAACAAGTACATGAGTATACATTTTTCTGTTTCCCAGTCATATTCTGTACCCTTTACATCTTCTTCAATACTGGTGGTGTCCAAAAGTTCTGACCTACTGATAGTGAGAATAAAGTTAATAACTTTATTCCCAGGTCTATTCCCACTGAAGCATGCAAGACAGCAAACCACAAACCACAGGAATATTGCTTGGTTTGTCTAATTCAAAATACAATGCCAAATAGGTACTGCCAGGCAGCAGTAAAACTTGAGGCACCATCACTGCCTAAGTTTCAATCAGCTGATAGCTCATCTGTGAATCAGAAACAGGACATGGGCCTTTTCTGAAAATTGTGTGTGCTGTGGTTTAGGAATGTTATGCTCCAATTTAGTGCTTCCAGTGAAACCATGAGCCTCTTGCTCACACCCTCTTCCCCCTCCCCAGTGATGGAGTAGAGAGGAGAGTCAGAGGCACAAAGGTGAAGATCATGGGATGAGATAAGAATGGTTTACTGGAAACAGCAATGAGATAAGAGAAGGAACTGTAACAGCAACAATACTAACGAGGGTACAAGAAAGATGTGAACAATTCATATGGAAACAACAATTCCCAACTGCTCCCTCCACCACACTATACAGAGCTGGAAGAGACTCCTTCTCCCTGGAAAAGATTCCCTTCCCCCAGATCCCAGCAATGAGGTGAGGTGGTATAGAATAACTTCTGAGTCCTGGATCCTGCAAAAACTAACCCTTCCTGCCCGAAACCAGGACAAACAGCTGTAACTCTTCAGGACTGATAAACACTAAAGCTAGCCTGGCTTTGAGCAGCAAGTTAGATGAGAGACCTCCCAAGATCTCTTCCAACCTAAATTACCCTACAGTTATATACCACAGCAAACACTTTGAGCTGAAAATCCTGAAATATTTTGTAACCTCATTTATAAATCTTTGCCCCAGAATTAACTTTTGAAACAGAATCTTCTCCCAGAGGATGAAAACAGGGCAGCAATCCATAAAATCTAGAACACAGAAGCACAGTAGGTATGAATTTGTCCTAGTTAAGTAACAGAACGGATGAAGTGTGTACATTATTCTTATACCAAGTCAACTTACACAATTTAACCATTAACCGAGTGGAAAGGATATTTATGGTTGTACAAAGAGACCTGAAGAACTCACAAAGGATGCTGACAGTGAACTCACCTATTGGAAGCCATAGAATACAGGGCACTTGAAAAGTCATAATCCTTGAATCCAAGTAATGCCAAGAAAGGGAGTCTCAAGCCACAATAGCAGTATAAGATGTATAGATATCACCCATGTGCTCTAAGAACTGAAAGCACAGTGGCATAAAGTTCTCCATTCTCTCTACCTACCCTTTATCTCTCTTTGTGACCTGGAGAATACAAAAGCTATAACATTTTTTAATAAGAAAAAGAAGATTTTTCACCATGTTAAAGGAAATGAGTGATAACCCAAAGCCTCAGCAGAAAAGATTCCCAAAGGAAACAACTGAAATAGAAGCGAGCGATCCTCTGTGATCTTGGCCTTAAGAGATAAACAAGAGTGAGACAGATAAACTAAGCAATTGAGACAACTGTCTCATTATAAAGCAAAGTAAACCAAAAAGACAGCTTGATGACTTTAAAGGGCAGCTAACCTGCAGACAAGTTAGGTGAGCTTTAATTATTCAGGAGATAAAATCAAAGTACAAATTACAGACAGATATGATACAGTGATCTAGCTAAGGAAAAAAGTCATCAGCCCAAAAATCCCTAAAGTTAGATGGCAGGTAAAGAGATGCAATCAGAACTCCTGTTGACTAAATTACATGGGTATGAATTTCCTATGAGAGGACAAGCATCTCTCTCACAATGTGTTTAGGTGGAAGGACCACTCGAGGAAATTTAGATAGATATTCAAACTGCTCTACATTAGAAAAAGAGAAAGAGATCTGTCAAATTGATGCAGTCTTTCGGGGAGATAGAAAAATGAGAGAACTGCTCTGTCTCGCTGCTAAGAGTAAAACCACCTGAGTTACTACACAGGCTTCTCAAAAGATCCTATTAATTAGTTTCCACTTATTTTATTTTGCATAAGAGCAAGAGAAGACATTCAGTTACTTCTGATCTAAGGGCTTGTAAAGCATTTTCATTATAGATAAGACCATTCACATCCCAAGCTCATTGGCATTTTACTACAGAGACATTTTAGATCCTATTTGATTATTTCGTCACTTTCAAAAAAATGTCAGAAAAATAGTATTACCTGATGTTCCTTTAGAGGGAAAATTATAGCTTCAGTTGATGTATAGACTTATACCAGCACCTGAGGGTCACTAACAGGCCTTGATGGTCCCTCCTTTGGAGCTCTGTCCAGCCTTTAATCCTGTGTCTTCAGCCTCTGCCATAGACCTCTCCCACAGTCACTAGACCTGACCTTGACTTGTGGATTGATTTGCCAGCTTGGCCTTGGACCTGCTTCACTGCCATGGACTTACTTGCCTGAGGACCTGCGCACTTGGCCGATCCTTGCCTCAATCCCTGGGTCTGCCCTCCTCTCCTGCAGTGGGACTGGGCTCTGCCCAGCCCTCTCATGCTCCCCTGCTCTGCTGCTGGTGACTCCCATTCCTCACTGCTCCCAGACAGCAATGTAATCAGTTCCTACAGTTTTTCCTGTGCTTTCACTGTCTGCGTGGGGAAGGGAGAAACTCTACATGGAGATAAAAAAAGGAAGAATTGAGCTCTAATCATTTTGAAGACACAGGACTCAACATGCTGTATAAAAATCACTACAATTCAAGGAAGCTTTAACTGAATCTTGCACTACTTGAAAGCTGTAATGAATCACAGTAAACTGAGTTTGCAGGCACTGAAGGTTGTTGCTTACCTTTCGAGAGAAATGGAGAGGCTTTGAACTCAAGTGCAGCTCTCTTGTAAACTCTTGAAAGATGCAGTTTTAGAACTACTTAAGTGACCCTGACAGACAGAAAGTCCCTCAGGCTGTCCCAAAGGAATACCAAAAATCCCTGTGTTGTGTTTGTTTATTTTATCCTAAAAAACCATATACAACAAAAGTTCAATCTACCCTTTCTATTTGACTTTTTTCACTACTAATATTTCTCATTAATTATCTTTCCAGGCTACCCAATGTTTTTTACAGACTTCTCTGATCTACTTCCTTCTTGAAGATGATATTAGACCTGATGTTCCAACTTCCACCTACAGTAAGCAGAGCTCTAGTTTACTTTGTGTTCCTTAAGTGTCAATGTTGCATTACATCAGGGTGTTGCAATGATAGCTCTCTGCCTCCTTTCTGCTTTTTACAGTAAATCAAGGAGTCTAAACATCTTGCCTGTTACTCAGTTTGTGGCTCATTATAGTGCTTGCCATATCTTTCTCTGGAGATCTGCTGTATATATAGCTATTTTACACTTTTTCACTTAAGTATTGTTTTTATTAAAACCTTTATCAATGTGCTAGTTTTGGCTGGGGTAGAGTTAGCTTTTTTCACAGTGCCCAGTATGGGGCTGTGCTTTGGATTTGTGCTGAACACAGGGTTGATAATGCAGAGATGTTTTTGTTATTCCTGAGTAGGGCTTGCACGGAGTCGAGGCCTTTCTGCTTTCCATACTGCATTGCTGGCAAAGGGCTGGGCTTGTATGGTGGGCTGGGAGGAGACACAGATGGGACAGGTGATCCAAACTGAGAGAGGGATATTCCAGACCATATGACATCATGCTCTGTATATAAAGCTGGAGAAAAAGGAGGAAGGGGGGACATTTGGAATGATGGTGTTTATCTTCCTAACTGCTACGTGTGATAGGGATAGAGCCCTGCTCTCCTGGACATGGCTGAATACCCACCTGCCTATGGGAAGTGGTGAACTAATTCCTTGTTTTGCTTTGCTTGTGCACATGGCTTTTGCTTTCTCTTTGACTCTGTCTGTCTCAACCCCTGAGTTTTCTGGCTTTTGCCCTTCGGATCCTGTCCCCAAACCTGCTCGCAGGGGAATGGCCAAGCGGCTGTGTGGTGCTTGGCTGCTGGCTGGAGTTAAGCCAGTATCTATATCATTCTGAAACTCAATCCTGTCCTCAGCAAAGAACTTGCAGCTTTTCCCAAGCAGGAATCAACTGCAATTTAAAAACATTTTTTCTATCATGCTATCTAGAGAAAACCTTATCTCTTTCTAAAGAATATCACTTGACAGAATCTCATCCTTCTTATTTGACAGTATACTACTGATAACTACTCACTGAAATTATTTCCAAGACAGAGAAGGGTAAAGCATACCATACTTTTTGGTGACTTTTTGCTTCAGCATTTGGTTTAAAACCAAGTATTCTACTGACCTGATATCAATTAACTTTTGTTGCAGGAATATTGGTTAGAGACTAAACTGCTCTTACAGTATCTACACCAAAATTAAGTTTCCCTCCTTTCCTCAGGAGCACTTTTAACATTTAATAAGTCATGAAATATCTCACATCACCTATCACACCTCCTTGAGATCTGTTACCTTGTAATAGAGGGAAATCAGATTGCTTTACATGATTTATTGTTGACAAATCCATTTTCACCATTGTTTAGCATCTTTTTATCTCCTGTGTGATTCCAAACAGATTATTTCCTCAAGTGTCTTTCCAGGAATCAAATTTAACCTGACTGGCCTGTAATTCCCAGGGCCTTTGTGTGTTTTCTGGAAAGACAGAGACAAAGGTTTCTTCCCTCCCCCTGCAATTCATTCACTTTTATCCTTTAATTCTCAAGGCTCATAAGGGAAGAGTCTAAGATTTCTTAAGTATTCCATAGTGAATTAATTGTGCCAGACAATTTGAAAACATCTGACTCATCTAAGATGACTCTAACCTGTTCTTATGCCTCTTCCCTAGTTTTAATTACGCTAGTCTTCAGAGCTCAGTCAGCCTTTTTTAAAATCAATGCTAAGGAAGAAAAAACTCCCAAAAACCAAATAACGAGGCATTATCTCTGTTAATTTTACCTCTCTAATAATTAATGGGCCAACCCTTTTCCTTGTCTTGCTCTGATTCATTACATATAAGACATTTTCTTTCACTCAGTTTTTAAAACCACGCTTAATGGCACTTAGTCCATACTTTATTACAATTTCTATGACCAAAATGTTGCTCAGGGTGAAACTAGAAAGATCTGTGGGGTGTTTGGTATGTGCTCTTTTTAGTTCTGGGGGCTTCAGACATTTTTGTCTCAACAATCTCCTCCAATATTTTCAACCACAGACTTACCAGATATTGTTCCTCAGTGTTCAGATTAATGCTTGTAATAAATCAGAGCACAAAAGGAACATGATGGAATTGAATTTATTCTTCTTTTTAAGTGAACCAGAGTCAGAATAAAAGCCTCCCTCAAAAACATACATTTTTGCAAATCAAAGTGTATAAAGGAACCTTTTCACTGGGGTGCAATGATCTTGTGTGTAAAAAACAGACATGCAAAAGCATGGGTAGCTTTCATTACAGACACTCAAATAAACCCCAGAAGGGAATTAAGCTTATTCAGTACAGCAAATGTGACCTACTAAGAGAAAGCCAAACAGGAGCGAAACAGTGGCACTGTTTCTTTTTCCTGAATTGCTATTAATAAAGCAACTAACGCCTTAGAAGTCTGATATTAGTATCTCTCTGTGTGTACTAGAAATTATGCAAATCTTACCTCAGAGAACCTTTGTACATCCTGGGTTAAAGTTCCTACTCTTTTCCAATGATAATGTTTGAGTAACTTCAAAATTGCTGGATTCACTGCATTATCAGATGGCACTGTCCGGAAGAAATAAGGATATTTTTTCTTGTCAGCCAACTCTGGAGTTGTTGCTGCAAATGAAAGCTGGAGAAAAAAATCAAAGAACAAAAAATGAAAGTTACCGTAAGTCATCTAGCAGTCAGTAAAAAAAACTTTGCTTTTCTCAGTGCAACAAGACACAATCTGTGTATTACTGTCATGCACAGAAGTTTCATCACCATACAGCTTGAATGTCCTACCAGCATAATTTATTTTTAAAGAGATTTTTGAAATAGTTTAGCTCTATAAACCACCTGCTGCAAAATTAAACTAGGAAATCTTAAAAGTCAGTGATGTAAAATCCTCTGTTTAAAATCATGCATCTTAGACATTGCACAGAGCAATAAGGCCTAAGGGAATAAATCTCTATGATGAATTGCCCATCAAGTTCTCTTCATAAAAGTTGAGAATACCTCCAAGAGAATATTATTTTCTCAAAGTCTTATATATCTTAAATCACTGGGTAAATCTCTAGTAGTACTTCTTCCTATCTTCATGTACCAAAACAGCTCCAGGTAACAGAAAAACAGAAAATCATTATGTTAGCCAAGGCTGAATCTCTGAAGTTTACTTGGGTCTCAGCCTCCTGCACTGAAGCAGGCCCCCTGTGGTTTGTGTTATAAAAGAGGATTCAATGGCTAAAACACTGGAATTTGTTCATGGTTAGAGAATGCTTATTACAAAAGAAAAGAGGAAACCTTTTAAAACATACAAAAACAAACTGAAAACTTGATTGAATTCTTCTGCCCAAGTTAAAGGTGTCATGTTTTAGTGAATGTTTTTCAGACAGCATTTTGAAGAGAATGCCTGCACATTCACTTTTTTGAAAACACTTCTATTTCAAAGATACTTCTGGTCATTCCCTCCAGTTCTTTTTAGGCTTCTGGGAAATGTGCTTCTCAAGCATTTTTTCAGCCAGGATTTTTGGTTGAGGGGTTTCTTAAAGTACTGTTTTAATGCAAATTGGGTTGACTGACACAAAATAAACTCCCTGATACAGTTATTTAAAGTCTTTCAAAATCAAGAAAGAGTCAGAAAATGTAGGTGAATTCAAGACTATATATCAACCATAGCTTTAAGTTTGCACTTTTTAAAGTATATTTGGGTTAGATAACCTTTTCTGAAACTTAGGTTTCAGAAAAGGTTATCTAGAGTAGCTAAGTTTAATCCAAAAAACCAGTCCAAGTCTTTTCTTCAAGTTTATAAAAATTATATAATTTTTTGCCTATCAGAGACAGGACTTATTCTGATTTTAGACTCACAAAGAATATACTGCATTGTTATAATGGCCTTAATGTAGTTTGTTTTCCTAATTAAAAGAAATCTAAAAATTTAGAGTGTGAATAACCTGGACAGTTTACAGTATCCCATTCAAGATAGACGATTCTTTCTCTTCACTGGTCAGGAGATAATGATTAATGTAATTGCAATGTAATTCTGAAGTAAAACATTTTTAATATAGCAACTGGTCTTTTATTAGATTTCATGAAAAAAAGTGCAATATGAGGTGCTATGATATATTGTCAACTTGATTTTCCAAAACCATTCTCATAAGGAAAGAAGAATGAACATCTGCCAGGTGGACCTAGTCAGCTTTTCTATTTAGCCTGGCAGGGCTGAGCATCATGCACTCACTGCACAATGAAGGTGGAAATAAGGACCTGTACTGCTGACTGAAAAAGAGAGAAAATTTGACATTAGAAACCCAACATGAAGAGGAATACCTGCTTGCAGCTGGCTGACTGCAAAGAACTTGCTTTTCAAGTTATTATGGGTTTGGATCAAACGTAATTGGATTGATCTTAAGAAAAAGAAGTGAAGGGCAACACTGAAGTAACAGTAGTGGCAAGAAACATCAGCAAGGTTCACCCAGCTCAGGTTAACAGATTGAATGGCAAATTTTTCTGATCAGTAGTGCAAGGTGCATAGTGATGAGAAGCATCTCTATATGTCTGAGCTGCCTTTAGGGTGAAGACCTGTGATATAAGCAACACAATTCAAAACCATCCTTTTAGATTTTTTTAGTGACTTAAAGGGCCTAAATTAGTATCCTAACTGCTCAAATTTCCTTGGAAGCAATGAAGCAAAGCATTACCTCTCTTCATTGCTTACAGAATGATGAAGTCCCATAAGAGATTTCTCAGTCATGTAAGGTGAGATGAGATTAATCCAGGTTTAAGTGTAAAACTAATGACACCCAAATTACAAAAAAAAAATTCCTCTTCATATTCCTTTTTTAAAAAAGGTTTTATTACAATAAAAAATTTGTGGAATTTAATGCTCAAACAATTCTTGTATTGTAGGATGTGTTCAGAGATCTTTCTTTCAAGCATCACATATATCATGGTTAGTCTCATTCTGCATCACTTAGACAATTAATCAGACCCTTGTAAGAGATGGAGTAATATCCTGAAAAAGTTAAGTCATTAAAAATATTTAATGCTTCATAAAATCATCTCTAAGAGTTTGGGACATGCAATGAACTTAACTCAAAAATCACCAGCACTAAATATTCTGCTTTGAGAGGGACAAGGATGAAAAATGAAAAAAAAAACAACTCATTACGTTCTAAAAAGTGGTAATAAAAAGATCATGTTAAGAAATTAACTGACATTTTGGAAAAAGTATGTGAGATAGCACAGCTATTTGGAAATATAAAGAAAATACTCATAAAACCCCCTTTATTTAATTTGGTAATCCAAGTAAGATCACAACACAGTCCACCCATATATGCATTAAGATAGTACAGCCCTTTTTAACTGAGCATTTTTCCTCATTTTAGGGCTGAAGTTGTTTATTCGTGGCTGATTTGAAACTTGCATATTGAAAGGCTTTTCATAGTTTAACTTCATTCTACAGGATTGAAAGCCATCCTGATTTTTGTTACAAGAATTAATTTTGATAACTTTCAGTTATTTAGCAATGGCAGTCATATTGTTCATACAAAGCTTTCCAAAATACAAAAGTTCTGTTTTTCACATTATTGCATTTTCAAAGCATACATATTCGTGCACCACTCTAAATTTTTTTACAGGTGTTTCTACTTGCCTCTCCATATTCAGGAGGAGTGAGAGATAAACATTTATATGCAGGATTATAATTCAGCAATAAATACCGGTGGGGTATATGATGTCATTCTTTCACAGAAAATTATTTTACAGAACTGCCAAAAGGTGATGGCCAAAAGCCAAACGTCAAGAAAGGATGAATGAAAGGGGAAAAAAAGTTTTTTCAAGATGCTATAAAGCAGAAGACACAGTGGACAGTTACCAAGTGATACATCATAACTATGTGTGTGGTGTTTGTGTGCGTGCATACATAAACAGGCACTGTGCATATGTGTATGTAGATTTAGATAATAAAAAGCTCATCTATATTATATAAATATATATCTGTTTGAATACTATCAGAAAAACCTGCAGCTACTTCCTAGATTATCTCTGAGAAATCTTTCTTTAGAATATCTTTAGAGTATCTGCTTCCAATTTGTGAGCAACCTTATTTGAACTTAAAATGAGTGTATGTAGGGAAACATAATCTATGACTCAGATGGGAATTTCTGAAATGAAGCAGTATTAAACTTTGAAACAGAAAATAAGATAATATTTACCATTCAAGTAAGAACTATGAAATATTAACTATAGTACAAAATGAGAACCAAATAGACCAGGGTATTGGATAGGCTTTGGTGGACAACTGAAAAACTGAAAAATATACAGAAAGATTTTATTGCGGAAGTTTTGGGAGTCAGGCATATGTGTTGGTGAATTAAATTTTCCCAAGAAAGATGATGCTTTGTGAAAATATTAATTTTGTTGAAAATCCACACATTTTCATGGAAATTTTGACATTAGTACTAGACAGCGATGTGAAAGAAAAAGGAGGCTAAAACAAAAATGTTGAAAGGAACAGTTCCAAAGAAGGGGAGTAAAAGGTAGCTTCATAACCCTACATTAAGTTTAAAGGGGGTTTGGTAGATTAAATGAGAAACATCAGTCTGAAGTTCTTCTGTGTAAGGAAGTAATGGTGCATTCAACTTAAAGTCAGTACAGAAGCAGGTATGATAAGATGATAAGCTCTACTGTTCATATAGAAAATGGGGATACAGCACTAATGAAATCAATAGGAAAGACTAAGAGTTATGTAAGAAAGGATGAATATTATAAGAAAGCTGAAACAAAATTAGAAAAAGGAAACACTATATAGCCCATGTATATATCCCATATATAAATCCAGAAGCTGGAAGGCTGAATGAAGCCACAGTGCTGTCCCATGTACTGCAGAGAGAAAGGAAGCCAACAGAAATGGCAAGTAATCTTCTGTTCAGTTGTTTTACTATCTCTAGGAAGTATTTGTTTAATTTTTGTCACTGTAGTAGGGTACAGAAGTCTGGGAAAAATAAAAGAGCAGAATCATCCCCGGGTAAACAGTTGCCCTCATCTAAGGCAACAGGTCTCTTAAAGAGGAGTCACATGTAAATGGACTGTATCAACTTAAGTAATTCACTAACAGAAACCTTTGCAAAGTTATTGTAGATCCAAATGTGTAGACCTCAGCTGAGTCTGACCCAAGCTGAAAGGAGCCAAGAGGACCTGAACAGAGCAGTCAAAAGCAGCGACACCAGTGCCAGCCGTAGCTGTGTTGAATCAAGCCTAGTGTCCGAAGCAGCAGTGTGTGTGGCTCAATGTGGACAATCTAGCTTTTGGAGGTTGTCCATTGTTTTCCTGTTCCCAGCTCAGGGACAAGGAGAGCGCTCTGGGGAGCACCTGCCATCCTGTCCTTGTCTGGGGAAACCATGTGGCGCTGTGTGTGGGAGTGACTGCCACCTTGTCCTTGTCCTGGCAGACACGCGGAACTATGTCGAGGTGGTGAATATTTCTCTGTGTAAAGCATCTCTGTCACTGGACATTTTATAGGTCTCTTACATGCAAACCTGCTGTGTTTTTCCTTCCATGGGAAAGCTCACTTCTAAGCAGATTTCTGTAAAAGCAAATCTGTGTGTGTGTGGTTTCAAGAACATAGCTGTTCTATCTCCCACAGAGGAGATGAGAACTGTCTCTCTTTCTTAACCTATGAGGGGAACAATTCTTATCTTGGAATTCTAAGCATTCCAGAGTCTTGTACTGACCATGAAGAAGAAAAGGATGTTAGCTCTGAACATGGGCCCCTATAGCCCAAAAGCCTTCTGAATTATGGAGTCATTTTAATAAATAATAAAAGCCTTCTGATATTGGAGTCAAGGAGTCGTGGTTCATCACCCCACTCAAGAAGCAATCGCAACACACCTCCTCCTCTTGTACACTTTTGTTATTGATACTGCTGCTGTCACTGGGCATTTCTTAGTCCATTGCTGTTTGCTTTTAGTAAATTGTTATTTCAACCCATGGTCTCTGCCTTTGTCCCTCTCCTGCCGAAGAGGGTGGAAGGGAAAGGAAGTGGCTATTTGGAGTTTAATTTCTACACACTGTGTTCATGAAGCATTATATAATGGAGGGGGAAAATAAAAGGAAATAAAAGTGCCTTCAGGTAACAGGGTGATCTCCCTTGAATAAAATGTCATCTGCTAAGAGAACTGATTAATACTTGCAAATGGGGAAATCAGCTTATTGAGCACCAGAGTGATTAGCTTAGTTTTCCTAGTTTTCTGCACTAGGCTTGCACAAGTATTTTATTAATGACTGCTAGAATTTAAATGTGTCCCTGTTGCTGTAAAACTAATCCTGATGGAGAGGGTTTCATATATGGCAGATATCACCTTTATTTCCCACACATTTTCTAGAAAGCTAAATTATACTGATAAATCAGCATTGCTAAACAGGATATAAACTGCTGATTCAACCTACTGGTGCTAACATTTATCATCATAACTAGAGATTGCATGTCATGTATGCTTAGATAGGAAGCAATATTTTCTGCAAAAAAAGGAAAATGCAAATAATTCTTTCCAAGAAAAGGGCAGAACATCAGAAAGCTGCACAGGAAATACTCTTACAATCGTACAGGATTGCACACACAGAATCTTGTCGTACAAAAATAACAAGGAGAAAACCCAGGAAGATGATGATTTGCAGCAATGTGTACTTGTGACACCACACACCACTCCTTTATGTGCCTTGCCAGCTCTAATGCTTTGACAAGGCTGTGCCAACAATAATGATACTCAAACCAGAAGGACCAGAATGGAAACTAATGAATAATGAAGAGTTAAAAGATTTTCCTGCTGCAACTCTTGAATACTAGATGATGTCACATATCAAGTGCAACAATACACTCTTAACCCAGAGACACAGAACAGACTGAAGCATAACAAACTGCATTTTTAATGGAATAGTAATTATATAATATAAATATTTAGGTTAAATGTTAATTCACAGTAACCTTACTATACAAGCCAACTCATCCAGATGTGCAGTCAAGCTACCACTAAACTTGATCTTGCCACTAGCAAAGTTTTGAATAAATTTTAATACCATAACAGTACTTCAACAAATAAGAAAAAAATAATATTTATTCAAGAAGAAGATTAAAGTAAACCTTAAATACACGATAGCCTGTATAATAAGAAAAGGGATATACTAGAATGCCTTTTCCCACCTCAATGCACAAAATGTATCATCTAATCAGCTTTGATGGATGACTTAGAGGAAAGGCATGTGGAAGTAACATTGCAGAAATGGTTACAAGCACCTATATATTTGGGAAAAATGTCAACATAAGAAGGTAACTGCAGCAATTTCATTGACAGTTGCTTGCATAGATCTTCAAAGCAGGTGAAAGCAAAACACAGTAATAAAGATCAAGAAACAAAGATACTGTTTCTTGACAACTCACCAGTACAGCTGCTGGTGATGAGTGTACAGACAGCAAAGAAGTAGGTTCTGTGCTGGACCTAGAAATCATAGGGTGATCTTCCCTCCTAGCTATGCCCTAATCCTGATCCCCAAACAGCACAGGTGATAAGCTGACATAAAAAAGGCATAAGTTGACTAAAGAAGAAAATATTAACAAGAAATTATGCTCTTCCAGCAGTGGCAAATAGTTATACTTTTACCTATCATATAATACTCTTAAATAATTGCTTGAATGAAAGCTCTGGAGTTTCCATCATTCAGACGATTTTATGGGACTGGACAAACTTCATTGTTATAACAAATAGAACTCATAATTAAAAAATGTTCTGATAACTCTGTAAGAGTTTTCATTATGACAGCTGCAAGAGCAAAATAAAAGTCTGGGAGAATATCTATGATGGTACATGGGCAGGATGCCTCATCCAAATGGGAACATGAAGATACACATTGTATTAAACTCACCGGACAAGAGTCGATCGCATGGATGAACATCCCTTTCATCATCCATAACATAGTACCCCTGTGATTAAAGCTACTGTTCCTTTTAAAATCAGATGTGTGGTCAAACACTGCTGCCCAATATCATCAGCTGTTACCTTCGTTAATTCTGTGTCTGAAATTGCTTGCACTGACTGTCTTTTTGCACCTGGGAGTTTACAGAAAAAGCACATCCAGCTGGCCTCAAGGTTGGAAGGCACCTGCCTTAATGCTGATGGCATTCCAGGGAATTAATCCAATCACAGTAAGACTGATATTCAACTCTATTTTGCTCTGGAGAAATTTTAGGAAGTAATTCTGGCTACTGAACAAATCAGTATTTTTGAGAACAGAAACTGGTTTAGATAAAATCCATATGAGAAGTACTTCAGCTGGAAGATGTGTGCCTACAGGTTAATGGAAAATGAGCATTCAGTCCTGTTTGCTTCTTGGGCAGCCCAAACTACTCAAAACAAAATTTGTTAAGACCTTCTAGACGTCTGAATGCAAGAAGTCAGACCAGACAATAAAGTTTGGTCTTTTGATGTTAAACTTTTTTAACCCTATAAAGTCTGTAGTTTAGGATGAGGAACAGTGATTGAAACTCTGGGGCCCCCAATGTAAGAAGAATGTGGCCTGCTGGAGTCAGTCCAGAGGAGGACCACAAACATGATCAGGGGGCTGGAGCACCTCTCCCAGGAAGACAAGGCTAAGAGAATTGGGGCTGCTTAGCCTGGAGAAGGAAAGACTCTGGAATGACCTTGTAGAACTTTCCAGTACCGAAAAGGGACTACAAGAGGAGAGGGACTTTTTTAAGGACATGGAGTGATAGGACAAGGGGGAATGGCTTTAAATTGAAAGAGATTAGGTATTAGGATGATGGACTTTTTTTTTTTTTTTTTTTTTTTATTTT